>PVJO010007062.1:58078-84635 GCA_004026905.1 Hystrix cristata | reverse complement strand
CAGAGGGTTCTTCTCATCTCCGAGAAGGACGAGAAGGACGAGAAGGACGTACAGACCCAGGGAGTGGGGGGAAAGGGTGTAGTTTGAGTCTTGGGGCGTTGAGAGTAGAGCCTGTCACCTTGTCACCTTGGCGACGACTTCCCCTCCTTTCCTCTAATTCCAACAATTGCCTAGAGGCTCTGGCCTCCCAGACGCTTAGGAACTGCATCCAAGCAGGACACTTTCTAAACGTCGTCCCCCAACTGCAGAGGCACATGCCTTCAAGCTCCTCTTGCGGTCTATTTGGTTTTCCCATGTCTTCTCGAATGCCCATCCTTTGGTAGGGCCCACCGCGAGGCGAGGCATCCTGGCGGGGGTGCAGAGGCGGGACGAGGCACCCCCGCACCCCCAACCCTGCCCGCGCCGTTCCTATGTCTCCACCAGTGCCCCCTCAAAGGTTCATTTCCCACCCAGACGCGGTGAAGGATGCTCGAGATCGGTGGTGAGGCAGAGGGGATGGGGCTACGACTTTCTTACCTGGCCCAGCCCCTTTGTCTACTGCGTGGTCCCCACGGGCACCAGCCCTAGCGACCCCGGGACATTATCGCCACCGCACAAGTAGGAACGGTCCGGCACCCAGTACCAAATTGCGAGGTCTGACCCAGGAGCTGGTGCCCTGACTCCTGTAGGGAACAAGGATAGGGGATGCAGTGGAGAAGGGCCAGCGAGGCAAGAACTCACAAAACGTTAGCTGAAGTGCGCGGCCCTGGTCCCCGGGCCCTGTCCCGTCAGCCATGCCACCCACGCCCGTCCCAAGCTTTCACCGCTCCTATCCCGCCTTCCCCAGGCAGCACAGAGGAGCCCATTGTGGGAGCCTGGAGGGTCGAGGCCGGAGAGGATGACAGAGGAAGGACAAGGGCGGGCAAGGCCCTGGGCACTTGGAGGAATCCCCCGGTTTCCCCACGCTCCACTCTTCCCGAAGGAGACGGGTCTGGGGGTCTCTAGTGAGCCCCGGGTCCTTCCAGAGTCTGGCTTTCGGCGGGGAGGAGAGTCCTCCGGCGGGTCAGAGGCGCGAGGCGTCGGCCGCCGGAGGGCCCGTCTCGGGCAGGGACGGCGCGAACCCGCGCGCGCCGCGACTCGGGAGAATCCCGCGCGGGGCTGGACCGAGGCCGCGGGGAGCGAGGCGCCGGCGGGAAGAGGGGCGTCCTCGGCGGGGCGGGCCTCCCAGGGTCAGGGTCGGGGCTGCCGCGGCAGGGCGGGGCGGAGAAGGGAGCGAGTTTGGGGGAGCCGCCGGGGCCTGGGGAGCCGCGGAGAGGCTCGGCCGGGGAGCGGGAGCTCGCTCGGCGCTCGGCGAGGGGTCCAGCGCCGCGGCGGGGGCGGGCGCGGAGGGCGGGGCGGGGAGGGGCGGCCGTCCAGACCCTCCCTGGCGGGGCCCCGCGGCCCGGCAGCCGGAGCCGGCCGAGCCGCCACCGCGGCCGGAGCCGTCCCCAGGCCAGACCCGGCGAGACGCGAGCGGCGGGAGGGAGGCGGCGGCGCGCCCGGCCCCGCCCGCCCGCCCGCCCGAGCGTCGGACGCGGCCCGGCGCCGAGCCATGGTGAGTCCCGCGTCGCGGCCCCCGTGTCCCCTCGGCCTTCGAGCCCCGGGCCCCAGCCCCGCGCCTGCCGCGCCTGCCTCGCGCCCGCTCCTGGGACTCCCTCCTCCCATCCCCCTCTTTCTTCGATCGGTCTGCCCGCCCGCTGCCTCGCTCGGTCCTCGCCTGGTGCAGCCCTGACTTTCCCTTTCTTCCTCTCTGCTGCGCCCCGACCCCGTCCCGCTCGATCCCCCACCCCAGCCCGCACACCTCCCCCGGCCCTCCCCGGTCCTGACCTGTGCCTTCCTTTGCAGATTTTCCCTCCCCCTCCCGATCCCAGTTTCTTACCCAACGGGTGGGTCCTGCAGCGGCCCTAGAAGGGTCACTGCCTCGGGTCATGAGAACTGACCTGCCTGAAACCACCATTTTCCATCCCCGTCCCCGACCCGGTGTGGCGGGCCCACCCATCCGGCCCTGGGGGACCAGCCGCAGCCGCAGCTGTGGCTGGGCCAAGGGCCAGGGGCACCGCCAAAGAGGGAAATTCCCGAGGAGAAAGAGGGGCTGCTGTAGAGTAGTGGATGGGAAGAGGGGTGTCACAGTACTGGGGGCGTGACGCTGCCACAGCGGACCACTGATTGCGGGGAAAGTGCCCCGGAGCGCGCGGTGCGGGCAACAGAAGCGCCTCCTCCAGCCCTCCCGGGCTGGTGCTCAGCGCACGAGATGGAGGACCCTGGAGCAGGAGCTCGGCCATTGGAACTCGCACCACAGGCGTGCACGCTATTCCGGGAACTTTGGTCCAGAAGTACTCCTGAAGAACCACTGCAAGAATGGGCACTGCTAGGGAGAGCGCCTGCTGCAAGGGGAGGGGTGCAGCCAAGGGGGCGCTCACTGCAGAGTGGAGCGGGGGGGGCGGGGGGAGGCCCTGCCAGGGGGCGCTCACTGCAGGGAGTGGAGGAGGGGCAGGAGCACCCACGGGGCCGCTCTTCTACCAAGGGAAGGGCACCCCTGGTAAGCTGGAGCGAGAAGAAAGAGGAACTGGACCCGGCAGAGCTGACTCAGTCTCTCTGGTCTTTCTGGTCCCCGCCGGCGAGAGGCCCGGTCTCTGGGCTCCCGCCGCCTCCCGCCCCAGACCCCTCCTCCCCTCCTGCCGCTGCCGTTTCCTGTGGCTGAGACTCTCAGCCATGAGCTCACCGCCCCTAATGGGTTGCAGCTGCCTCGCCGCTCCAGCTCTAGCTATCCCCTCCCGGCTGCAAAGCCGACGGCCCACCCTGCCTCACCCCTGCCCATCCCGACCTTCCCTCCACCCACGCGCACAGCGCCGCGGGCCCGCTGAACACTGGGGGTCTGTCTGCTCGCCCACATACCTTGGGGCTGGGGCTGCGCGCTGACGCACTGAATGTCCCTCTCTGGAGTGGCTGCCTGAGTTGCTCAGACGGCCGAGACAAGCATGCCACTTTAGCTGGAAAGACTCAGTAAAATATGCAGTGTTGTCTTCACAGCAAAAGCAAGGCATGGAGGCGCAGGGGAGGCAGAGAACTAGGTAAATACTGCTTTGAGCACCCCCTTTCCCGTTTAAACCAAAGGAATCTGAGAAAAGGAACGTCAAAGGCCATCTTGAAAGGAAGAATAAGCTCGAAAAGGAGCAAGCCCAAGGGGCTGTTGTTCAGGGTGTGGGGTGGAGAAAGATGTCCCATTGATTCACTTAAGGAGGCAGGTCTGGATGAAGCCAGGCTGTCTTTTGAGCTGGTGGCTCCAGGTCTAGGTTGGCAGAGAGGTCCCAGTGGAATTAAAAAGGATTTCAGCCGGAATGCATACCATCATCAAGGCCTCCTCCTCTCTTCCCCACTGTTCCTTTTGTGCCTTTTTCCTACTTCCAACGCCCCCACCCAGTTCTTTGTAACCCAATACTACATGCTCTGGGTATGGATGATTGCTTTAGAACCACTCTGGAAAAAAGGGCGCTGTAAAGACCTGGGCTCACTGCAGCTTGCTACAGTTTCCTACCCATGATCCTCTTAGGGATGCAATTGATTGTGGGAGGCACCACCATTCTTAAATGGTGAGAAACACTCTGCAGGATGACCTCCCTTCCACCCTTCAGAGCTGGTGGCCATCAGCTCACTCCCCCAATGGCTGGAGAGCCTGTGTTTTATCTCCTGAGGGCCTAATGCAATCGCTGATTCACAAGCACAGAAACAGCAGCCCTCCGAGGCATTCACAGCGCATTCTCCCTGTGCATTTTCTCCCTGGCCTCCAAAGCCGAGGTCACACAGCTTGAGTGTGCAGTGCTGCTGGGCCGCATGGCTCTGGCTCCCCGGCTCCACGCCCATCGTGTGCTCCTTCAGCCAGCACTTCCTGAGTGCTCACCCTGTGCACACATTGTACAGTGAGGGCCTCGGAGGACACAGCTGCCTGCAGACCAGGTCTCTTCTCTTCCAGGAGCCCGAGCCAGTGGAGGACTGTGTGCAGAGCACACTCGCCGCCTTGTACCCACCCTTTGAAGCCACAGCCCCTACCCTGTTGGGCCAAGTGTTCCAAGTGGTGGAGAGGACTTACCGGGAGGATGCGCTGAGGTACACGCTGGACTTCCTGGTACCAGCCAAGCACCTGCTTGCCAAGGTCCAGCAGGAAGCCTGTGTGAGTGGCTTTGCATCCCTGTTCTACCTGCCTGAGATCCACTGCCTCGATCTGGACTCAACTAGGCTCATTTCCTCCCGCCCAAAGATGCACCCTTCCTTAACACTCATTCCCCCAGAGGTACTTCAGCCTCATGTTGCCGACCTCCCGTACACTTGGATCCTCAGAGGTACGGACCGCTCAGATACTAACACATATACGTGCACATTCATCTTCGCCAAATATTTATCTCTAAGAAACATTGACTCCCAAAGATCCTGACCCTGCAGACCCAATTCCAGACATTTCTCACTCATGAATTTCTCAAGATACTAACTCCTCCACATATGACTCAACAGAGATCCTTTACTTCTACAGCTATAAAAGCCCCAGTCTGATTCCTCTAAGACAATGGCATCTGCTGACCGTATCTTTGTAATGATTTAGTTCTCGCCCCCCTGCACACTAGCTTCCTACCACCAGCAGACTAACCAGTCCCAGTGCCTTCCTCTCTGCCACATGAACACCCCGAGATCTTCCTTCCTGCTGCCCTGGAGGTATAACCCACCAGGCATAAGGCCGGTCCTGCCTAGGTGGGGCCCATTCTCACTGCCACCTCCTGCTGAGTGGGTGCTCCCACCTCTCTCCCCAGGCCCAGTACAGCGGATTCCTCTTCTTCCATGAGGGTTGGCCCCTCTGCCTGCATGAGCAGGTTGTGGTGCAGCTAGCAGCCCTTCCCTGGCAGCTGCTGCGTCCTGGAGACTTCTACCTGCAGGTGGTGCCCTCAGCAGCCCAGGCACCCCACCTGGCACTCAAGTGTCTGGCCCCAGGAGGTGGGCGGGTGCAGGAGCTGCCCGTGCCCAGCGAGGCCTGTGCCTACCTGTTTACACCTGAGTGGCTGCAAGGCATCAACAAGGACCGACCTACCGGTCGCCTCAGCACCTGCCTCCTGTCCGCACCCTCTGGGATTCAGCGGCTGCCCTGGGCTGAACTCATCTGCCCACGATTTGTGCACAAAGAGGGCCTCATGGTTGGACATCGGCCAGGCACACTGCCTCCTGAATTGCCGTCCGTACCCTCAGGGCTACCCAGCCCTCCACTCACTGAGGAGGTGCTGGGCACCCGGAGTCCTGGGGATGGGCACAATGCTCCCGCTGAAGGACCAGAGGGTGAGTACGTGGAACTTTTGGAGGTGACGCTGCCTGTAAGGGGGACTCCCACAGATGCTGAGGGCTCTTCGGGCCTCTCCAGGACCCGGACAGTACCCACCCGCAAGAGTGCTGGAGGGAAGGGCCGGCACCGGAGGCACCGGGCATGGATGCACCAGAAGGGCCTGGGGGTTCGGGCTCAGGACCAAAATGGATCACGACCACCCGGTGAGGGAAGCAGCACTGGAGCCTCCCCTGGGTCTCCCCCAGGAGCTGACATTGTCCCAGAAGCAGCAGACGTGGAGGTGTCCGAGGCCCCAACAGAGGCCTTGGGGGAAGCCTCTGAATCTGCCCTCCCATGGTCAGGGGAGCCTGCAGCAGGCCAGGGAGCTGAAGGACCACCTGGCACCCCTCGGAGAACAGGCAAAGGAAACAGGAGGAAGAAGCGAGCTGCAGGCAGAGGAGCTCTGAGCCGAGGAGGGGACAGTACCCTACTCAGCCCTGGGGACAAAGAGGAGACTGGCCACCCAGAAGTCCTCATCAGTCTGCCCTCACCAAATGAAAACAAGCTTCCAGAAGGCAGCCTGGTTCAGGCTGAGAACAAAGACTCTGGAAAGTCAGAATCAGAGCCGAAAGAGGAGCTCACACCCCCAGATGAAAAAGAGCCGCTGCCCCCAGAGGACTGTGGTTCTGCAGAAGAGGGGATCAGAGAGAGAGAGCAAGAGGGATCGAACCCGGTGTGTGTGGCAGGTGAGCTGACACTGACACTGAGGCCCCAGGGAAGGCGGCCTACGCAAGGGGGCTGGAGCAGGAGCTGGGGTTAGGCCAGCCCTACCCTCACTTCAGGCCCACAACTCTGTTCCTGTCTGTGCAGGATCTGCAGGCCTAGAGGAGGTCCTGCCCAATCCCTCAGCACAGCCCCTGGAGCCTTTGCAGGAAGCGAAAGCAGACGCCATCCCAGAAGAGGTGCCTCCGGTCTCCATCCCTGATGACGCTGACGTAGCCTGGGATTTGATGGCATCTGGATTCCTTGTCCTGACTGGTCCGTTGGTAGAGGAAGAGGGGCTGGGGAAAGAAGCAGCTGAGGTGGGCCTGGGGGGGAGGTAGCCAGGACTGCTGCCAGCCAGGACAGCCTGGCCATTTTGTGTCTTCAGGAGGCGTGGACCAGAGTGGGCGAGCTCTGCTGACCATCACCCCACCGTGCCCTCCTGAGGAGCCCCTACCCTCCCGAGCCATGCTGAGTACTGTTCTTCATTACTTCCACTCACTGCTCAGGTAACCACAGTGAGCCTTGGCACCCTGGACTTAACCTCCTGAGTCGTGAGGACCTGATTTCCTTTGTCTCAGGACCCTGACCTTCTGATCTCTAGAGCACTTACTGCTTCAACCCTCAGATTGTCAGGTCATTCACCTCTGACCTTACTGACCCCTGACTTCCAGGATAATATCTCCATTGAGCTTCAGAATCAGCACTGCTGTCCTCCGTGTTCTTTGACACTATTTAGACTGTCAAGACATTGATTCACCAAGCACCTGGGAGGCACCATGCTACAGCCTGGCATTGAAGTCAGACTTTTCCAAAACACGGAACTGTTAACTTTCGAGGCCTTAATCCCTTGACCCAATAGCCACAAGAACATCAACTCCTAAATGCTAGGCCACCACCTCTCAGGCACACATCCCAGACTTTGGCTCTTTGCACATTGCTTCCCAAATGTACCAGGAAGCAACTGCTCCTAAGGACTGTGAATACTAAGTCAGGCCTGTGCCTCTGACCTGCCCTATCTGCTGTCTTTCCAGCACATGAGCACACGCACACGTGTGCACACACGCACACTGCAGCCTCCTGCCCTTCCTGCCCCACAGGCCTGATCTCCAGTCACTGGGACTGTCTGTCCTGCTGGACCTTCGCAAAGCACCCCCACTGCCTCCAGCACTCGTTCCTGCTGTGAGTCAACTTCAGGTAACCATGCTCCAGACACAAGCATGTCCTCTAGATCCAACTCTTCCCTGGTGGCCATGCCAGGCACTCAGGAGCCCACAGTTTAGGATTATTCCTTTCTGTCTTCAGGACTCAGGAGACCCTCCCCTTATTCAACGGCTGCTGATTCTCACTCATGGTGACCCTCCCACTGAACTCTGTGGATTTCAGGTCTGAGCCCCTCACTCACTTGGTTTCCCATAAGTAATGGAGAGAAGGGCTGGCTGGATCCCTAGGCTGGTCTCTTACTCCCTGGGTGCCCAGGCAGAAACTCCCTGCCTTCACATGTCTATAGGGTGCTGAATGGCTGTCAGAGAATGATCTGAAAAGAGTGGCCAAGCCAGAGGAGCTGCCATGGAACCTAGGAGGTCAGAGGGCCACCTCTCCCAGTCACTGGGTAGAGATACACAAGGTAAGCTTCCCCTCCACCATCTAGGGCCCTGGGAGCCAGCTGAGGCCCTAGATATCCCAGCTGAGGACATTCTAGGAGACAAGGAAGATCCGTGGGGTTGGGAAAAAGTAGTTTCCATTCCATTCAACTCAGCAAGTATTTGTGGTTCACAGACCATGAGCAGAATACTGTGTGTCATACCATGGGGAACCGATGGAGGATGTGAAATTCTTCATATGACATTCAGTAATGTATGAATTTTGGTGGGCAATTAAGTCATGAAAAAACTAGAAGAGGAATCCAAGATAGTGTCATTGGGTTTCTGGAAAGCAGCGAGAGTCAAAAGGTTAGTTTCGTTGCATGTGGCCTTGGACAGGTTACTTTACTTCCCTTCTGGAGATGGTGCCCTTTCTGTACCTCCTCCGTGCACCAGTATCCAGGCCTGAGGATCCGCATCTGCGAAGTACAGCAGTTGTGATACAATCTCTAAAGGTTCTTCCAGCACTTATCTCCCGTGATTTCATGAATCTAAGTGCTGTGAGTAGTCAAGAGGAGGAGAAGAAATGTGATCTGAGCTGTAGCATGTTCTATAAGCTGTGTGCCAAAGGGAAAGTGGATCTGAAGAGGCAGAAAGGAAGGTCCAGCGTTGGGGATTTAGCTCAGTGGTAGAACACTTGCCTAGCAAGCACAAGGCCCTGAGTTTGATCCCCAGCACCAAAAAAAAGAAAAAAGAAAGAAAAGTCTGGCGGGGTGAAGAACCAGTGCAAGACAGAAGAAAAGGAGACTTGCATTTATTAAGCTGTACGGTGTGCCAGGCTTGCGTTTATTAAGCTGTACAGTGTGCCAGGCTCATGCTAGTTGTCAGGCTGCTATCATCCCTTTAAAACCCACAAAATTCTATCTTATCTCAGCTTTATAGCAGAGGAAACTGAGATTTAGGAACTCTGGACCTGTCCTGTGTCATGCAATTAGTAAACAACAAAATCAGAAACTAAATCCAAAATTACCTCCAGAAAAGTCTCTGAGCTATGTGGTATTTTGGCGTACAATCGCGGCTACTCAGAACAGGGTGGCAAGAGGATCACAAATTTTAGGCCAGACTGAGCCACTTAATGAGACCCTCCCTCAAAATAAAATACAAAGAGGGTCAGGTGTGTAACTCAGTGGTATTTACTTAGCATGTACTAGGTTCAATCCTGAGTACCACCAAAAAAAACAAAACAAATCTCCAGGCTGCCCCTACCTAGAGTTCAGGTTCCCCATTCTAAACTCTAGCTTTGAGCGCCATCCCTGTTTGTGGATTTCAGGACGTGGCGAGGCTGTGCAGCCTGTGCCAGGGTGTGCTGGCCTCTGTACGGCAGGCCATCGAAGAGCTGGAGAGAGCAGCAGAGTTGGAGGGCGAGGTATGGAGTGAGATACGGCTGTGGGGGATGGATCGGGATGGGACCCAGTGGGTACTGTCTAGTAGAACCTCAACTGTCAATTGCTCCCTGTCCCCAGGAGGCGGTGGGAGTGCCCGAGCCCCTGCAGAAGGTGTTGGCTGATCACCGGTTGCCGGCGCTGCAGAGGGATGGGGGAGCCATCCTGATGAGGCTGCGCTCCACCCACAGCAGCAAGTACGAGATATGGGTGTACCGAGGCAGGTGGGAGTGGTAGACAGCAGAGGGCTCCAGTGAACCTTAGCCACCGGATAATTCCTACTGCACATGTATCTGGGCATGTGTCATGCTTTTGCACTTACTATCTCATAGCCCCTGTGTGCTAGCTACAATTACAGTGAGGATTTGGAGGATCAGAAATGTTAAAAGTTTGGGCCAAGCTAATTCAGTAGGTGGGGGAAGAGTTAGGATTCAAACTGAGGCCGTCTAAGTCTGGCCCATAACTCTGATCCACAGTGCTATGCCAGCCTCTCACGTTTACATCCCTGGAGATGCAAGGATGAATTAAGGGTCTGGGCAGAGGTTCAAGCTGCCTCTTCCTCCCTCCCCAGGTTGGAGGGCCCAGGCCCAGCCTCACTCTATCAGGAGGTGGATGAGGCCATTCACCAGCTTGTACGCCTCTCCAACCTGCAAGTGCAACAGCAGGAGCAGCGGCAGCGCGTGCAACGACTCCAGCAGGTGAGCTAGGGGGTCCCACACCCCATTACTCAGTCTGGGACCTGCCTCCAGTCCACCTTTTGATACTTACCATTGATGGTGGCCCTGCCTGGCTGGGCTGGACACCTCTCCCTCTCTCCTCATCTCTGGAGGATGCACACGGTATATGGGAGATTTAACGAGACGGCGGGAGAATCAGTACCAGCAAAGACAAGAAGCCAGATCTTTCTTCTGTTCGTGTTTGGTCAGGGATCGTTAGTGAACGTCAAAAATGTTCAGGGTCCTGGGGGACTCTGGAAAGAGCTGATTGACTCTGGAGTGCCTACCTTTGTATTAAAAAATAATAATAATGAGTATCTGTTGACACCAGCTCTTTAGCTACCTACCAGGCAGGTTGCCTCAACTCTATGTAGCATCATCCCCTAAATCTAAGGATAGGATGGTCCCATCTCTCTCCACTTTGGAAGGGGAAGGTACTGCAAGCCCCTGAGAGGAACCACTTCCTTTGTAAGGAAGATTCAAGAGTCTTACCGGCTTCTCTTGCTGGGTGTGATCCTGGCACTCTGCAGGCTGAGGCAGGAGGATCGCTGTAAGTTTGAGCCCAGCCTGGGCTACCATAGTGAGCTCAAGACAAGCCTGAACTACATAGTGAGACCCTGTCTCAAAAAAAACGAAAAAACAAAAAGACCCTCATCCCTACCTTTGGTTCTCACCAGTTTTATCTCTTTCACCCCTCCAACCCAGCCTAGGCCTGGACCTCTAACCCTGCTCCCACTCCCAACACAGCTTCATCTGTGGCTTCATTAAAGTCTTTTTACCCAGATTTTCACTTGATCCTTGTGGAAACATGTGATCATTCACAATTCCTATGAATCACATGTGACCAATGTGAGATAGGTCACCCAAGGGTCTGTGGATCATTCGGTTGGAGCTGATGCTGGGTCTCGACCTTCCTTCATGACCTGCTCTTCCATCTCCCTGCCTCAGGTGCTGCAGTGGCTCTCAGGCCCAGGAGAGGAACAGCTGGCCAGTTTTGCTCTGCCCGGGGATTCCCTGTCTGCTCTGCAGGAGACAGAGCTGCGATTCCGGGCTTTCAGCACTGAGGTTCAGGTGAGAAGGGAGAAGTGAGAAATGCCCAGGAGCCAGGGGAGACCGAGTGGGAGTGTGGCCCAGGTCTGAGCACAGCCTCCTTCCCCAGGAGCGCCTGGCCCAGGCACAGGAGGCCCTGGCTCTGCAGGAGGACCCTGCCTCCCAGAAGGTTCTGGATGTCTTCGAGCAGCGGCTGGAGCAGGTAGAGAGTGGCCTCCATCGGGCGCTGCGGCTGCAGCGCTTCTTCCAGCAGGTGTGTACGGAGCCTCTTCCTTCCATGCCCACCATTTCCTATCTTGGGCCTAGAAGAGGGTGGTCGGGTACGAGCAGGGACTCGGGAGCCCATTGCTTGGCTTTGACACTTAGCTAGGGGCCACCTTCTTGCTGAATGACCTGAGACCAGGCACTAAAACTCAAATGTGCCCCCATAGACATCTACTTCACAGGACTGCCGTAATGATCACGTGAGGCAATCTAGAAAAGTGTTCAGCACTGAGCCTTAGAAACTCTAAATATTAGCTGTTCTTTAGGCTCTTCTGTCTCCATAGCATGTCCAAGTGACAGGGCTAGATAGTGACGCTGGGACAGTGAGAGGACAGGGCAGGTGACAGGCTCTGGGAAACCTATCAGCAAGAGGACCAGAGCTGTTGTGTGCTTCTGGAGCAGTTCGGGTCCTCACCCTTTCTTTCCCATCTCCAACTCTTTGGCTTTATAGGCACATGAGTGGGTGGATGAGGGCTCTGCTCGGCTGGCAGGAGCCGGGCCTGGTCGTGAGGCCCTGCTGGCAGCGCTTGCCCTGCGGCGGGCCCCAGAGCCCAGTGCCGGCACCTTCCAGGAGATGCGGGCCCTGGCCCTGGACCTGGGCAGCCCGGCAGCCCTGCGGGAGTGGGGCCGCTGCCGAGCGCGCTGCCAGGAGCTGGAGAGGAGGATTCAGCAACAGCTGGGAGAGGAAGCCAGTCCGCGGGGCCACCGGCGACGGCGGGCAGACAGTGCCAGCAGCGCAGGGGTGCAGCGGGGCTCCCACAGCCCCTCGCCCAGCCTTAGTTCCCTGCTGCTTCCCGGCAGCCCTGGACCACGGGCTGCTCCATCCCATTGCTCCCTGGCCCCGTGTGGGGAGGACTATGAGGAGGAGGCTCCCGAGCTGGCTCCAGAAGCAGACAGCAAGCCCCCAAGGGCTGTGCTGATCCGAGGCCTGGAGGTCACCAGCACTGAGGTGGTAGACAGGACGTGCTCGCCACGGGAACACGTGCTGCTGGGCCGGGCTGGGGGGCCGGATGGTCCCTGGGGTGTAGGCACCCCCCGGATGGAGCGAAAGCGGAGTATCAGGTGAGAGCCCAGCCCTTTTGGTGCCCAAGAGGCAGACCCAACTGACCCGCAGGAAAAGAACATGACATTGTTGGGGGTTGCAGCTCCTTTCCATGGCGGGTGACACTTCTCTGCCGCTCTGGTTGTACCTATAGTGCCCAGCAGCGTCTGGTGTCTGAACTGATCGCCTGTGAGCAGGAGTATGTGACCAGCCTGAGTGAGCCAGTGCCACCCGCTGGGCCTGAGCTGACTCCTGAGCTTCGAGGTACCTGGGCTGCTGTCCTGAGCACCCGGGAGAGACTTCGCAGCTTCCATCGGACACACTTTCTGCAGGAGCTGCAGGGCTGCGCCAGCCACCCTCTGCGCATCGGGGCCTGCTTCCTCCGCCATGTGAGTGATGGCGTAGTGTCCACAAGGTCTTACAGGTTCTCTCCTTCCCATGCGGCAGCGCCGTCCCTCGTCCCTCCTCAGTATTTACTGCCTTGGCCCCCGGAGTGGCCCACCACCTGGACTCCTCACTCCCTGGCAGGCCGAGTGCTCCTTGTCTCTCCTGTGGGCTGCAGTGGGGTTGGGGAGCTTTGCCTGCAAGGGCCTCAGGAGCGATGCTCACCTCTTGCTTGCTGGTGCAGGGGGACCAGTTCAGCCTCTATGCCCAGTATGTGAAGCACCGACACAAACTAGAGACTTGTCTGGCTGCCCTCAGCACCCCGGCCAAGGTAAACTTTGCTCCAACCCTCATGAGAAAGTGGGTCTGGGAAACCCACTTCGAAACCCCTCAGGGAATAAAAGCTTTCCTGGATGTGCCCAGGAATGTCTGCTACCAGTAATCTCTCGAACTGCTCAGGGCGGGACAGGCTCTGGACTGAAAGCCGGGGGAGGCTGGGTTCTTACCCATGTCCCTAACGTGAGGGATCTTGGGCAAGACTCTTGATTCCTCTGGGCCTCTGTTTCTCCATCTGGTAAAGGAGAGTAATAGGCACTCATAGGGAGCCCTGAGCATCCCGAGACCTCACATCAAAAGATGTAAAAGGGCCTTCAAAAGCTAAGCACCAAGGAGTGTGAAGGGTTATTACCTGGGTTCTTCTTTCAGCTGTCTTTGAGGCACAGAATGGCTGCAGCTCCTGCAGGCCCTCTGCCCGCCTTCTTTCCAAAGGAGGTGTTTTGCTTTACCTTTGGGAGTACTGGGGCTTTACACCCAAAAGCATGGAGCCGGCCTCCTGTCTGCCTCCCCCCGCCCCTCATCCCTGCCTGTCTCACCACCTCAGGGCTCCGTGGAGGGCGGCCCTTACCTGCCTCTGGCCCTGCAGCAGCCCCTGGAACAACTGGCTCGGTACAGGCGGCTCCTGGAGGAACTCCTGAGGGAAGCTGGGCCTGAGCCGAGCTCTGAGCGCCAGGCCCTCGGGGCTGCTATGCAGCTCCTCCGGGAACAGGAGGTCCGTGGCAGAGACCTGCTGGCTGTGGAGGCGGTGCGAGGCTGTGAGGTAAGGCCCCCTCGCTCCTGCACAGATGCCCGCGCTGTGGCCTCACAAGCAGTGTGGCCTGGCAGCAGGAGAACCAGACTCAAGGTCTGAGTGCTGGAGGCTCTAGTTTCTAACCTGCTGGGTGGCCATGTCTCAGTCACTGAACTGAACTGAGCCTCACTTTCCTCATCTGCCAATGAAGAAGCTACATCCTGTCCAGCATGTCATGTTCCTACATCCGCCTCGTGCTCCCCAGCTCCTTTCCTAAATCTCACCTTCCATATCTGCACTATTCTTCTGCCTGCATCTCGGCACCCAGCACACACCTGTTCTCTGCCTAATCTTTTTCCTGCCCTGAGAGTCCAGAACAGGCTAGAATCTTACCTCCTCTGGGACAGACCTATCCCAGCTCTTTGCTGGTTCTCTTCCCAGATCCCCAGCATGCAAAGGCTTCCCCAGAGGATGCTGAAAGCCCTGCCATGCAGTGCACCTTTCCATCTGCAGAGTGGAGCTCTGCTGCACGACCGAGTGTGCAGGGCCTGTGACCAGTGGATGCATTCTAGGCTGAGGGCTCCCTGATTTCCTGATGGCCTGAGAATAAATGCTGCACAAGTCTCCTTGCCCTACAAATCTATTTTCACTCATTAAATGCACACGGAGGGGCCCTGGCCAAAAGCCTTTCCTTTTCCTTTCCTCAGATAGATCTGAAGGAGCAGGGACAACTCTTGCATCGGGACCCCTTCACTGTCATCTGTGGCCGGAAGAAGTGCCTTCGCCACGTCTTTCTCTTTGAGCACCTCCTCCTGTTCAGCAAGCCCAAGGGCTCTGAGGGGGGATCTGAGACCTTTGTTTACAAGCAGGCTTTTAAGGTATGTTGTCTGGAATTGAAGTGTGAGGGGCCGTGCTCTTCTTGAGTACTCAGAACAGCCTTAGAATTTCAACCCAAACCCAGATTCAGAATCCTCATCACCTAGAAGAACTTTTAGCCTGTAATCAATCATCAAGTTAAGGTGTCAAGGGGTCCCTGTCACTGGGCTACCTCATGGTGTTTTCCATAGCAACCTATGATCTTGATCAGGCAACATGAAGTGATTCCAGAGGCTCCTAGGGGCTGGGGATTTAGCTCAGTGGTTGAGCGCTTGCCTAGCAAGCACAAGGCCCTGAGTTCAATCCCCAGCACCACCACCCGCCAAAAAAAAGAAAAAAAATTCCTGGACTCTGTCCCCCTATACTAGTTTGGCCTCTCAGGGGAGAGTATAGTATAGAGAAAGAGGCCCAGGTTTGAAATAGACATAGACAAACATAGACACGAGTTCAAATCCCTACTCTATAATCATCTGTGGCAAGACCTTGGGCAAGTTGCTTCATGTCACTGGGCTTCATTCGTCCTGTAAATGACGGTCGCTCTGAAGACTACATGTAGAGCACTTGGCACTGTTAACTGAATATCTACCAGATGCCAGGCTAAGGATAGTGCTGGCCCAAGTGGCACCAGCTGGCCAGGACTCATGCATTTCTACCCGCTGCCCTCTGTCCTTCCTCAGACTGCTGACATGGGGCTGACAGAAAACATTGGGGACAGCGGGCTCTGCTTTGAACTGTGGTTCCGGCGGCGGCGTGCACGAGAGGCATACACTTTGCAGGCAGCCTCCCCAGAGATCAAACTCAAGTGGACAAGTTCCATCGCCCAGCTGCTGTGGAGACAGGCGGCTCACAACAAGGGTACTGGGAAGAAATGAGGCACAGTGTGCTTGGAATCGGGGTTGTGGCAGGAGGCTTTCTGGAGCATATGGGGATTGTTTCAGAAAAGTGTGGGATGTCTCAAAAAACAAAACAAGCAAACAAACGAAAAAACCCCAGCTGCCACTTACTTGCTGTGTGATCTGAAGTAGTTTGTTGGTTGGTAGGTTGGTTGTTGTCTTTGGTTTTTTTTTTTTTTTTTTTGAGATAGAGTCTCGCTATGTACTTCAAGCTCATCTTGAACTCACCATGTAGTCAAGGCTGGCCTCCAACTCACAGGAATCTTCCTGCCTCAGCCTCCCAAGTGCTGGGATTATAGATGTGCACCACCATGCCTGGCTTTTGTTTTGTTTTTTAAATCTCTGAATCTCAGTCTACTCCTTTGAAAAATTAAATAGTAGTATCTTCATTTTAGTGTGATAGAATTAAACAAGGTAGACTATATGGAAGCATTTTGTAAACTGTAACAATATGTAAAAATGTGAGTTTTTTCATAATGCCCAAGATAAAGGGAGGCCGAGCATTAGAATAAAAATCAGGTGGTCAGGATGCCAAATGGGCAGGATACAACATAAATCTGAGAAGTCAAAGGCTACTGTCACCACCATGTCATGCTAGTCAACGGGAGAGTGTCTGGATACCAGAGAAATAAGAGGGAGAAATGAGTTGGGAAGGAGGAAGACAGTCAGCCACGATGTGCCAGGAGCAGCAGGAAGAGGCTGCTAACAGGGTGTCTGTCTGTTCCCTAGAGCTCCGAGTGCAGCAGATGGTCTCCATGGGCATTGGCAATAAACCTTTCCTGGACATCAAAGCCCTTGGGGAGCGGACACTGAGTGCCCTGCTTACTGGAAGAGGTGAGGGCCAGGGTGCTGGGGGAAGCCCCCAGAAGTTACACCTTTACTAACAGTGCAAACAGTGGGGAGGCCTGGTGGAAGTCAGAAAGGGTATTGAATGGGTGCTTCTTCCGAAATCTGTGGGACTAAAGGGGAGGCCCTCTATGAGACTGAGAGTTGTTCCAGGGAGCCCAGAGGGCTTTCCCACACCAGCACCCCACCCCCACCCCACCCCCCACTTTCTGCAGCTGCCCGCACCCGGGCCTCCGTGGCCGTGTCATCCTTTGAGCATGCCGGCCCTTCCCTTCCCGGCCTCTCACCGGGAGCCTGCTCCCTGCCTGCCCGCGTCGAGGAGGAGGCCTGGGATCTGGACGTCAAGCACATTTCCCTGGGTGAGGCACCTCTCAAGGGGTGGCTCCCAACAGCTGGGCCATCATGGTGATGTTCAGGCTGCCTGCTGCTAAGCAATTCCTTTTTCTAGCCAAGGAGCCCAGTTGTCATGACAACTATTACAGCTTCCCCATTGCTAAAAGAGCCTTCCATCTGGTTGCTAGGGTGATGCTTACAACAGCCTGTTGCTAAGAAGTACTTCCTCTGTACCTCTCTCTCTCTAGTGCTCCTTGGGTTTCTATGGAAACTGCCTCAGCTTCCTGTTGTACCCTCCCGGTTCACCACGGCAATCCTTATAGTTTCCTGTCGCTTCTTCCCTGGTTGCTCTAATGATGCTGCTGACAATTTCCTGCCTCTTGGTAGGGGGGTTCTCTTGCAACTGGATTGTTATGGTGACTCACAGCTTCCTGTTGCTATGGAGCTTTCTCTTCCCTGATGGAGCAGCTTGGTTGCTTAAGGTAAAATCTGGAGCAGTTTTATACCCTGCTCTCACCCAGTCTTCCCCCCTAGCCCCAGAAACACTTGACTCTTCTGGAGATGTGTCCCCAGGACCAAGAAACAGCCCCAGCGTGCAGCCCCCCCACCCTGGGAGCAGCACCCCCACCCCGGCCAGTGGAGGGATCTTAGGGCTATCCCGGCAGGTAAGTCCCTGCAGTGAGGCTAAGGATGGGTGATCTCTTAGGTCACTTTCTGGGAGGGTTCTTCTCATTCAGCCCACTGAGGGCCAGAGGGAACCAATGGTCTTGTGCTTCCAGCTAAGGCTACAGGTTGGATTTCTCGTTCAGTATGCTTTTCTCTGCCCTAGTCCTAGCCAGGAGGCATCCGGTTCAGAAGTGAAAAAGAATCTTTAACAGAAGTAGGCTTAGAGGGAAGGGTGGGGGGATGTGTCTCTAAATTCACTGCAGTTTCTCTGCCCCCAGAGTCACACCCGAGCCTTGAGTGACCCCACCACGCCTTTGTGACCTAGGTGAGTCAGCAGCTCTTTCCTCCGAGTCTTGCTCGCCTCCCTCCCACAAGTACTGTCCTTCCTAACCTCAGTGGCTTGAGAGTCAGCGTTTTCCCTTTCTCATTCCATCTGCCTCTTCTCTCCTGGCTTCTAGAACAGACCGAGAACGGCTGCAGTCGCCCCGCCCCGCCCCAGCACACTTTGGGCTGGGATGGCAGTGGCACGTAACAGAACTAGGAGAGCATTGAATTCCTTCCCTCTGCTTTCTGGACAGAGGAGGGCTAAGGACCAGAGCATCCCCCCACTACTGCTATCTCTGGCTATCCCCTGCTTGGTGCCTTGTCCTGCAGGACCCAGAGTGGCCACACCTGCTTGCCTTCACACTCTGGAGGGTGGGAAATTACCCCTACTCCAGGCCTTCCCCATCCTGGGCCAGTGCACATCCCCAGGACACTGCCGCACCAACAACCTGTTTCTCTTCTCGTCATCTGACTCTCCCTGAGAAGACACATCTCTGCCAGGTCAACGGGAGCTTCTGGTGACTCCATTCTGTGGTGTCACAGGAGATGGAGCTATGCAAACCATAATACCAGAGGAGGACAGGAACTGCAGACTTTATATATGTAATTACTGTTATTATAATACTATTATTATATTAAATGTACTTACTCACACTTTGCCTCCCAGGAGCCAAAGCTGTTCTCTGGATTAAGGTGTTTTGACTAACTTGAGCACTTCCCCTCAACCAACCATTAAGTAGAACACAGGAAATAAAACCAAGGCTAAAAGGTACTCTCTACTACCCCTTGTGGGTCCAAAGCTGACTATGCGCGAGCCCAGACAAACATGCCCCTCACAGTGGCTCCCAGGGGCTCAGTGAACTCTGAAGCTCTTCTTCCTACACTGCACCTACTTCTGGAAGCTGTGTGGTGACAGACAAACAGGGTCCACCAGTTTTCCAATGAGGTGCTCCAGCCACGGTGCGTGAGAACACCTTAGGCTATTTACTAGATGTTAATTCTTCGAGTACCAAATGGGAAGCCTGGAACCAAAGCTCAAGATGCTGTGTTTCTTACCAAGCCCTTTGAGTGATAACCAGGTGTTTAAAAAGGTGACAGCTTCCTGGATGAAAGAGACCAAGGAGGGAAGCAAGACATAGGCAGACAGACACAGGACCCTGTGCCTCAAGACACCTGTTTATTGGGGACACGACTCTGCGACAGGGATGACAGGAATCGTACCAAAAATAGCAACGTCTACAGGGCCCCGATGGGGCCAGAAGGGTACAGTGCCCCCCACCCCCACCCCTTGTACAAAAATAAACTCTCAGGCCTATGGACCAGCAAAAACTGGCGGAGTGGTTCCTCCACAGGGACACAACCCTCTGCCAGCCCTGGGACCCCGCTCTTTGACCCTCACCTCTGCCACTTCTAAGGCACTGTGACTCCCCTGGGGCTGGGTGGGTACCGCCTGCCCACCCTCCTTCGCCCGCTGCCCCTCCACCTCTGGTCGGCCTGGGGCTGGGATGTGGGTCCCACGCTGCCCCCTGCTGGCTGCTCTACCCAACTACCTCTAGCGCTCCCCCGCTCCTGCGGGGAAAGCTCACTAAGCTAATCACCCCTAAGGGCTCCCTACCGCTCCTGACCCCCCACTCCTGCCTCTCCTGATCTTAGCCCAGGGCCCTCCTCGCCTTCCAGAGGAGGACTGGGAGGGGTCTCTCCAGATGGTGCTCGGGTATAGGGGGGAGACGCATCAGGCGGGGGCTGCCGGCGACCCCGAGCCCGGCGGCTGTGGTGCACTTGCAGGTGCAAAGCCATGAGCTCAGGGGCTCCTGTGGCGAAGGGGCAGAAGAGGCAGCGGTGGAGGGCACCCCCCGGCCCGGCCTCGCCTCCCGGCCCTGCCCGTAGGGACAGGTCCAGGGGTTCAGCCTCACCGCCTCGCCCGTTGCGCAGGGTCCTCCCGGGGCTGGCGGGCTTCCGACGGGAGCCCGGGCCGGTACTGCTGGGGGCCCGGGGGGTGGCGGTGCCTTCCACCCAGGTAGCAGGCTGTTGGGCTGGCTTAGCTCCGGACAGCGGGGCTGAACCCCGCTGGGAAGGGGGTGGGGGGTCAGGGGGCGGCCCGGGGCCTGCACCGCTCCTCTGCTCACGGTGGTGACGCTGCAGGTGATACTTCAGTGAGCCGGACTGGGTGCCCGCGTAGTCGCAATGCGGACACTTGTAGGGGCGCTCACCTGGCAAAGAGGAGGGAAATGACGTCATGGGGTCACCGTCACCACACACCCCTACTGGCATCTGGCTCAGTTTATAGACTTCATCCTCAGGATCAGGACAAAACACCGCCCTTCCCACTAGCTCTGGTTTAATAAACTAACATTTCCCGCTGATCTCATCTGGCCAGTCTGAGGGCCGCCAAAGCTCCCTCCGGTCCCTCCTGCTGCAGGAGGCCACCTCCCTCACCTGTGTGCACTCGCAGGTGTACTTTGAGGTGATGCGCTGAGCGGAAAGATTTTCCACAGAAGGGACAATCCTTGCCGGTGGCACCCCGGCCCCCTTCAGGCCGGGTCCCTCCAACCAACAGACCATTTTCTTCTGCAACACAGGTTGAGAGAAAGTTACAGGGGGTGAGGAAGGGTCCCCTCGGCCCTGTCCGAGGCCACGTGCCCCCACATCCACCTCACAAGCCTGACTGCCCTGAGGGCTCACAGCAGGTTTGCAGGGACTTGGGGGGCTGGATTTCTTGTGAGCTAAGAGCAAGTATCCTCAGAAGGTGGCAGACCCTCCAGGGGCAGAAGGGGGCAGGGATACAAGATTTTCTTTAAAGAAAGCCGTAGCAGAGTCAGAGAGGATTAGACTGGGGAAACCCAAGAAAGGTGACTCCCTAACGTACCCTGCGTGGCTGTCGATCTTGCCTGGGCCCCAGCAGCAGGTGCGGAGTGCCCAGGGCCCTCGCCAGGGCGCGGGTGCCGAGAAGCCAGAGGGCCCAGGGACCTGCCACGGGTCCAGCTCTCCTCCTCGGCCTCCACCGCAGCTGCCACCTCCTCCTCCTCCTCAGGCTCCTCCGCGCGGTGCCGGCGAGCCCGGGCCGGGAGAGTGGACGGCGGCGGGCAGAAGCCTCCGAAGCTGCGGCCGGCCCCGGCCCCGGGATCGGCGCCCTCACCATTGGGCCGGGCTTCGCCAGCACGGAGGCTCAGGTAGCCCAAGAGGCTCGGGGGATCACGACGCTCAGCTGCGGTGGGCGCCGGGGCCAGCAGGAGCGCGGGCCCCAGAGGCTCATAGGCCAGCAAACCCAGGTCAGGAGGCTGGGGGGCCCGGGCAGGCCCGGAGCCAGGCCCCGGGGTGCGCAGCGGGCCCAGCTTGCTGGCGTGCACCTTCATGTGGTTCTTAAGGAACCAGGGCTCCTTGAAGCAGCGGCCGCACACGGGACACGCGTGATCGAAGGAGGCCTTGTGCTTGCGCATGTGGCCCTTGAGAAACCAGGACTGCGTAAAGCTCTGGCCACACACTTGGCAACGGAACTCCGGAGGCGCGGGGGGCTCCTCCGGAACTGCGGGCGCCGGGGCAGGGGTGGCCTCACGTTCAGGCTCGGGCTCCGGCTCCGGCTCGGGAACCGACCTGGGTTCGGGCTGCGGTGGAGGCTGAGGCTGGGGTGCCGCGGAGGTGGCCGCCAGGGGGCGCTCGGGAGCCCCGTGTGCCGTCAGGCTGTGGTGCAGCAGCTCCTCCTCCTGGCTGGAGCCGAAACTGCACAGGCTGCACTTCCAGGGCCGGTGCAGGATGTGCAGGTGGCGTTCGCGCTCCGCCGAGGTGCGAAACTTGCCTTTGCAGAAAGGGCATCGGAAGGCGGACGACGAAGGAACCTGGGCCCGCGCCAGGCCCTCGGCAGCCGGGGAGGCCTGCAAGCCGCCCGAGCTTCGCGCGCGCCCCAGGCGGGCTTCGCGCAGCAGGGCACGCTCCTCCAGCTCCAGCAGCAGGCGCGCCGCGGGGCTCCGGGGGCGCTCGGGCTGGTGCGTTCTCAGGTGCGAGCGCAGCAGGGCCCGCTGCGCCGCGCGGTGGCCGCAGTGCGGGCACTGGAAGGCCTGGGCTCCGGGGTGCGCCCGCAGGTGCAAGGCCAGGATGGAGTTGAAGCGGAAGCGCTTCCCGCACACAGGGCAGGGGAAGCGCCGGTCGCCCGTCCGACTTTCGGACCAGCCCACCGCTCCCATCCCGGGCGACCCCGCGCTCACGCCTGGCCCGTTGGAGTAGCGCTGTAAATCCAGTTCGCCGTCGAAGGCAGGAGGCGACGGCGCTAAGTGGCCGCAGGGGACACGGGGTCGTGAGCCCTGTGGAAAAAGATGAGTGTAGAGCCTAGGCTGGAGAAGGGTGACCTGTGGAGTCAGCGAGGGCATCGAAGTCCAGAACACCAGGGTAGGAGGGTCCGGGCCTGACCCAGATCCGCTGGTGCCACTCACCTCCGGAAGTTGAGGAATGAGTGGCAACTGGGTGTTGGGGTCAAGGAGACAATGTACAATGGGTGGTTAAAAAAAAAAAAAACAGGTGGGCAGGGAAGGGAGTACCGTGGCATGTGCTCGGTAGGTACTCGTGGGTTCGGTTCAGGCCAGAGCTTCACTCACCTCCATGGACCCCCTTCACATTCTTTGGTTCTGGGGGAGTGCAGGGACGAGGAAGAAAAGCTGCTAGTGAAGGCAACAGGTGCCGAGGAGCTAGAGCAAGAGAGAGATTTGGAGGAAAGATGAGCCCTGATTTTCACGCCCAGTCCCAAACTCTTAGCACCCTGTACTCCCGAAGTCTCTCTTCTTCTATTTGCATCCTAAGGCACAAGGGAGCTGGTGTCCTCAAAAAGCACCCCTTGATTTGCCAGACCCAAAAGCTTCCCTGATGATCCAAATTGCTTCCCCCTAATTGTACATTTTAAATGCCTGGTCAAGAACACCACCCCCACCTTACCACCTGGTGGGAGTGGGGGGCACAGTATCACAGTATACCCCTCTGCCATTGGGTGGAGCTGTGCACCTTGATAAGCAACCGGGGAGGGCTTGCCATGCTCCTCAGCCAGGTGGGACTCTCAGACCTTTAACTGACCGGCCAGCCAAACACCCTGGACCAGGTTCCACGGTACTTGCTTCTGTCCTTACCCTTTTGGTCTTTCCCCCTCACTCCCCCTCCCTCCGCCTGGATTCCTGATCCATTCATTTCCATTCATTACAGAGACTCATTCATGCATGGGAGAGAAACACCTCCCAGCAGAGTCTGGAGACAGACAGAGGGGGAGGGGCACGAATGGGAGACAGCCAGAGAGGAAAGGGAGAGTTGGGGGAGGAGTGGAAGTTAAGGGCCACTGCCGGCCTGGGGAAAGGGTTAAAAACTGCAAATATCATCTAGGATTCTTCCCGTTTCAAACCTTGGAGCCTCAGGTTTGATGGGGCATCTCGGCCCCTTTGTCCAGAGCTGTTCCGAAGCAGGCTTTCCTCCTCTCTGCAGGGGAGAGGCTTCCTCACACAAGAGGAGGATTACACTGGCTCTGAGCTCAAGAGGCTGGAGTGAGGGACGGGGGGCGGGGCCGGGCCATCTGCACAGATAGGGCTCACACATGCTCTGAGCAGGAAGGGGTTAAATTCTCCAGCTAAAATTCCCTAGGCCTGAGATGTGCAGAGCTCCAAGGCCGGGAGGAAGAGGATGGGGGGCAGGGTCCCAATTCTAGGCGGCAGAGGTCAGCCTTCGGACTCAGAAGCCACCCCAGAATGAAAATGAATGGAAACAGGCCTGAGAGGATGACAGAAGGCATCCAGTCTACCTTCCTTAGCCGACAGAGCATTGTATATGGTCAAGGCTGGATGAATGGAGGCCTGCTCCTCACCCAGCCTGTGATAGGCTATTTGAAATATAAAGAAGTTCCTACAACATGAAACCAAAACGAGTTACTATGAAAGAAAAGGACTCAGGTATTACTTGGCTTACAGATCTTTAATAGAAGAGAACTGGGCCAGGAGTCTGTCCTCAGAGAAAAGGCTCTGGAGGTCCAAAGCTGCTTCATTTTGAATATTTTAGTAAATGTGGTAAGACTCCATGAAGGAAAAGTACCTGTTACATGTAGAATCTGGGATTTGGGAGTATTTTTAACAGACTAATTAATGAAATGTCCTTGTCCCAGGATCAATAGACAGCCCTCACTATCACTACAATATGTCTAGTTCTGTAGTTCCAAATTCAAGGATCCATTCTCGCCCTCTGGAGCCTTCGAATAAAGCCCCCTTCCTACAGCCAAGAGCTCAGGCAGGTTCACTATTTCATGAAAGGTAAATTAGAACAGAAAGCCCAGTCTGACCATTGGTAGCCCCACAACTTTCAGTCAATTGCTAAACCTCTCAGTATATTCGTCTGTAAAATAAGAGGGTTAGACTAATTTATACTGTTGGTCCTTTCCAGTTCAAAAGTGTCACAGTTCTAAATCTATGATTCTTCTGGACCCCAGACATGTTAAAACATATGGTCATTTCTTCAGTACCATGGAGAGAGCAGTGGGCTACCAGAGAAGCCACTTTGGCCACCTCAGTACCATAGATAGAGCTATGGAGTGCTAGAGAGGTCACGTTTGCCATTTTAGCACCAAAATAAGGCACTGTGAAAAACTAGAATTTTTTTTTTAAATTTTAATGGGAGCCATAGAAGGAAGGGAAAAAAATGGTACCAAGGGGATTATTTTGGCCTTTTGGATGTCACTGAAAATAGACAGAGGTAATAGAAAATGGATGAAACTAGGAAATTTTTAATTAGCTATAAGGAGTGTCCTGACAGTTACAGTTTGTACATCCTGGAATGAGTTACTGAGGCATCGTATTTGGGTCCATCACATTCTGTTGCTCTCCTGGGGATTCCCGGAACATCCTGGTGTACAGCCAATCTGGTATATTCAGAGGAAGCAGATGGCCGGGGAAGGGGGGAGGAGGGAGGCTGGGAATACTGCATGGTCATAGCTGACTAACCTATGGGCACACATTCTGATTCTGAGAAAATTCTAGGGCCCCTAAAACTGCCTGTAGGATAGCAAGGAAACACTTCATGGGAAGCTGGTCTCATTTCCGAACCAAAAAGAGCAAGAACAGAGCAAAGCTTCTCCCTAACACACACACACACACACACACACACACACACCACCCCCAACAACAACAAAAACCCACTTTACACATAGCAGTTTCCAGGACAGAAAGTGATATATAAGACCCAAACTGAAGCTGGATCCCCAATGGAAAAATTCCCCCAGAGGGCAGCCTAAAATCAACAAAATTCACTGAGAGACCTCGTAGGCCCAGTAAAGACTGCCTCAATCATCACACCAAGCCATATTGTCAGGCACCTGATCTCAGGAGAGGAACACAGGCCGAGGACTGGGATTCTATGAACTGGCCTGGAACCTAAGTAGTGAAATGCACGTACAGCCCATGGACAATAATCACTGCGTTTTCTCTACTCAGGCCTTACACATCATCCACGAGTCTTGGCCAGACAGTAGCACTGACCTACTTTTCATCCCCACTGGGAATCAGGGGTTATCTTGCCCTTATTTGGATTCTACACGGTTATAGGGCCAAAGATAGGAATCAGAAAAATTTCCAAAGCAACAAGCCAACTACTTTGACATGCTAGGAAAACTGGTGGATACGAGGATACAAACCATCAAACCTCACCGAGTAAGGAAAGATGGAGGTTTGGTGGAAGTTACAAACAAGGGCAGGTACACAGAAGCATCTGCTAAGTGAAGAACCAACAAGACTGCCCCTTCTGCCTTGTGGTAAAAGTTTCTAGGGTCCAAGTTTAAGAAGCAAGGGTTCAGGATCTCTGAGGTCTAGTTGTAACCAGGCCTCTGTCTCTGGTCATCTCTAACACTCGATGTCTTTCCCACTGTGGAGAATCCTACACCTCCCAAGTCTGCTAATAATTACAATTACTGTGCTAGAAAGGAGTAAAGAGAAAGGGAGTTTCTCAGGTGGTCTAGAGTCAAGACCACCCCAGGCATACAGTCATGGAGCAGTTCGCTTTTACGGTCTCCTCTCCATGGCCTCTAAACCTCGCTAACTGCATAGCTCCTCCAAACCCACCCTCTACAGCAGCCTGCCACCTTGTAGACTGAATCCCTGGTAAAGTTGCTCTGTCCTCTGTCCTCACTATTGAGTGGGGGGCATGGACCCTCAGTCACAGACTCCAAATGTACAGCAGGAGATGACAAGAAGCTACACCTGCTGCCACCCTCGTATGATGACTCTCACCCGAGGCATGTCCTAACTTGACCCTGATTCTGAAAGTTCTGGAGGACCTGGATTTGAGGAAGAGGGACATGTAGCTTAATTCCCTTTAACCGGAGCTGACCTGAGAAAAGTCAGTCCTAATGCCCCCATGAGCATCGATCTTCAGACTGGGGGGTGGGTGAGACGGGGGGGGGCAAGAGAGCCCCTGGGAAAATCCCCCTCCTAAAAATCGGTTGGCAAGTAGGGTAGGACCTGTGATCTCGCAAGAGAGGTTCTTCCAGCAGCACCCCAGACCCCTCCCAGGGAAGATAAGCCAGGAGGACGATGGGGGGGCAGGGTTGGGAGATAGGGAGGCCAGGACTCGGCTACCCCGGCCAGGAGAACAAAAGCTGAGTTGCAGCCGCCTCCGCTGCGGCCGCGGGCCGAGCTCTTTGTGACACTTTGTTTGGGACGCAGAGAGGGAAGCACCCCCCCATCCTCTCCCCTCCCCCGCCCTCCCCACTCCCGGAGAGTTTGGGTTCCTTCCCCCTCCCCCACCGGCCCTACCTGGGCCGGGGGGCGCTCGTCCTCCCAGGCTCGCGGCTCCAGCGCCCCGCACCCCCAGGCCCCTCGCGCCCTGCCTTCGGGCCCCTACAAAGACGCTCGCCACCCCCGCCCCGACCCACCCCCGCAGGCCCTTCCCCTTTGGTGTCCGCTCCCCCAGCTCCCCCACCTGGCCCCCCTCCCTCGGGGCCCCCCTAGCTCCCGGGGCCTCGGAGGCCGACACCCCCAACCCGC
>PVJO010007062.1:6782-57978 GCA_004026905.1 Hystrix cristata | reverse complement strand
GCTCCGGGCGGGCGGCGGCGGAGCGGGCGGCGGCGGCGGCGGCGGCGGCGGGCGGCGGGCCGGCGGCGCGGGCGTCAGCGTTACGTGGGGCCGGGGGAGATGCGCCGGGCCCCGGCCCCCCCGCCCCCGGCCCGGCCCCCGCCCCCTCCCCGGTCCCCCCGCCCCCGGCCCTGGCCCGCATTGTGTGCGGCGGGAGGCGGCCCGGCCATTAGCATGCGGGGGGCGGCGCGGCGGGGTTGCGAGCGCGCGGGAGCGCGGCTCTGGCTCTGGGGACGGGGAGCGAGGGACCCCGGGAGCCGCGCGAGGCGGCCGCCAGGGGCGGGGTGCGCGCAGTTTGGAGACGGGGGGCGCTGTCGGAGGGAGGGAGCCAGGAGGGAGCGGGGGTGGGGCGCGCAGACGATTCCAACAGGAGACTGGAAGAGATTTTGAAAGGTCATCTCGTCCTTCCCCCAGCCTCCGAGCAGGACCGCCCCTCCCACCCTAGACCCGGACATACCAGGGAAGGGGTTGGCGCGGCCGCCGCTTCTGCCCCAACACGCACAGACTCGGGAAGTTCTTCCTGGGGTTTTATCTCGAAGCCTCTCCCTTACAATTTCTGTCTCTCTTTTTGGAGAGGAGGAGGGGCGATTATAGAGATAGTTAATGTCTGCCGTATAAGAAACATTGTTAAAGTTACTCTTCGCGCCCTTCTGTTCCTGATAAACAATTCTGGCTCCTTCCTCTCGAATTCTGTTTTCCATTCTTTAAGATACTTTAACGGCTCTTCAACACAACAAATATTTACTGAGTGCTTACCCAGGACCAGGCACTGTGCTTAGCGCTGTGGGGGCTGCACACTACGCGGGAGGGGGGTGCTTTCCCTCGAGGAGGAGGAGATTGTAGTCTGGACGGTGGCCACAAATTCGTAAGTAGTATATTCAGATTTAGTGAATATTTACTGAATACCTGTTAACATTTAATTTCACATATCCATTATGATAACCCTGTAGTATAATTAGTTCGCATTTACATGTAAGAAAAATGAGGCTTCAAGGAGTCACCCCACTGGCCTGCAAGCCCAACATGTCACATCACCATTAAATAAAATTAATTCACGTGGGGGTTGAGGAGGGAAGAGTAGATATCCAACAATTCTCTAGAGCCCTTTAAAGTGTGATTCCCACTGTCCGGGAAAGAATGGATACAATGTTCCACTAATACCTGCCTAGCACCGAGTAGGGCAGATGTACAAGGAAAACCACTTGCTTTCCAAGAGCCCGTGTTCTGGTACTCCCAGGGGTCTTCTGGTTGAGTTTCCCCTATCATCAGTAACAATAAATAATAGCCACTAACATTTATTGAGTATTTAAGTGCTGGGTGTTGGGCTAAGCTGGTTCATATGTGTTTTCTCTTTTAATGCTCAAGGCAACCCCTCGAGATTAGTATTATTAACTTCCCTTTATAGATAAGGAAACAGATTAAGTAACTTGCGCAAGGCCATCCAGGTAGATCAGGGACTTGAACATAGGTCTGTTTGTCTCTAGACGTTAGGCTCTGCAGATGGCCCTTCCTTTGTTCTATAGAGTATGTATACAGGTCCAGCTGGTTTTGCTTCTTACTGTAGAAATAAACGTCCCCAGCTCAGCTTCTGAATAAGCCTTTTAGTATATCAGCCAGCGTCAGGCACATCAATATGACCTCATCAGCACCATTAATTGTTATTAAGCATTCACCCTGAATCAACAACACCTTCACAGGCATATTGTTAGCTCCCTTTGATCAGTGAACAAACTGAGGTACAAATAGGTAAAATAAAGTTAAAAGAATGTATCCAAGGCCACACAGCTGGGAAAATGGCAGAAGTGAGATTCTAGCCTAGGCCACAAGGCACCTTTTCTCTCAGAAATAATGTTGCAATAGCATCCTTCCCAAAACTGACCATTTGGGGACCACATTCCATACATGTCTAAGTTCAAGTTATAACTGAGTCAGAAACGATCCCCATACTAACAGGGCTCCCCATCCACTTTGCCATTGTTCACTTCAGTGTAAATCATCAAGAAGAGAAAAAGAGATGAGAAACTGTCCAGAAAGTGAGAGGAAACCCAGGGGCATCAGAGCTTACCTGGTGTGGGGACAAAGTGGCAAATGGTAATGAGAAATCCAGATAGTAATATAGGATCCCTTTAGAGCAGAACAAGTAATTCGAGAAGGAAGCCAAAGAAAAGAGAAAGACTAGATGGAAATAAGGGGAAACTGAAGTCCAGTATGATAGTGTCCATAGGGCTGAGGTAAGTGAACCCCAAAGGGGAAGCTAGGATGGGCAAAAATAAGGGCAACAGGAAATGGGAACAGTGAGGCAGGGCCACTTCCTGTGTCCTCAGGCCCTCACGGGGACCTTTGCCCCACCACACCCCAGCCCTGACGGTCTTTCTCTGCCAGGACTATTTTGTCATCTGCTCTGTATTGTGGCCCCTAAGGAGTCCCAGGACGCAGCAAGGTCCCACGCCTTTGGAGTAGCTGCTTCAGACTCGGTAGGTGTAAGGTGCTGGGCTTCAACTCCTGAATATGGGAAGTGGAGAGAGGGGTAACTGAAAGAGATGTTGTGTCTCTTACTACCTGCCTCCTGAAAGACCTTGTAATGAATTTTTTCCAGCCTAGGAAGCACCCGGCCTTTGTGTTCAAGAGAGCCCCTATGGAGGATAGAGCTGATCAGCAAGAACAGGCGAGGCCCAATCTTCGTCTGGAAAAGCTACAGCACTGGGCAAGGCACAGGCAGAGTGGACACCTCTTGGTGCTGGCGGTGAGGCTAGGCTGCCCCACTCGAGGTCTCAGCGTGTCCATTTGTGCCCGGTTCAGTTCCATCTATGTTCCGGGAGCATCTATCATGTGCTAGAAACTGTTAGCCTGAGTAGGGGTAGGGTGGAGGAAATACAGAAATAAGCAAGGCAAGGCCCTTAATCTCCAAGTAGTTCCTGTTATGTGGGGAAAACATACAGGTAAGTAAACTACAACACCAGGCAGAACAAATTGAATGGTATTTAATTTTTAAATTAAATCACGTCCTTCACTGCCTTTGGTTGAGTACTTTCCTTCCTGTCGTGCACTTATTCCAATTCCCGATTTCTGCAAGAGGCAAGGGTTCTAAGGAGGAAAGAGGGTCCTTGACAGTTCCCTGCAACTACCTTGCCCTGGCCTCCAGGTGAGTCAGCTATGGCTGGCAGTAGTTGTGGTGCCCTTTGCTGTCTCAGTCGCCTGCCTGAACTCTGCTTGTCACATGGCCACAGCGCTGCCACTTGCACCTGGAGCCTCAGTAAGACCTATCACGGGGGAGGGTGAAAGGAGAGTCCCAGGGGCCCCTCCCTGATGGAACCAGAGTTTGATACTTGTTCTTCTCACCATTCAGGGTCTCCTCACAGGGATTGTCACCCTTGAGCTTCGAAGAGCACCTCGCCTATGGAAGGTGAGAGGGAAGAGACTGTAGTACTGTCCACCCACCTGTCCCTCAACACACACACACACACACACACACACACACACACACACACACACACTTACACTTGGCCTAGCAAGTAAATGGCTCTGTACCTGTTAATAACTCATCTTCTCAGCTACCCAACCCTGACTGGCTTAAAATACTAAGGAGAAAGACAGTAGGAAGTCAGAGGGCTAATAGCCCTATTGGGAAGTGGAAGAACAGGAGCTGAGTTTTGTTTATAGCCAGGCTACAGGTGGGGCTTGCGGTTGGAATGAGTCCCATAGGCTGGACAGGGCTGATCTGGCTCACTGGCAGGTTCGGGCCATGATGGTATTCAACACCTTCAACCTGATCTTGGGCTTCATCGCGCTAGCAGTTGAGGTGATGAAGACAGCCTTGGGCCCTGCCTCTCCTAATCACTCTCAGGTACTGGCAAGTGAAGAATGGGGGAACAGGGAGAAGGGCAAGGGGCAACAGGTGCTGGGTCGCCGCAGCATCCTCAGTCCTGTCTACCTGCAGCCAGCAGGCTTACTGGTGCTAGAGCTCAGTGCTGAGGCCTTCGCCACAGGAGGAGTGCTGGCCTCAGCATATGCCCTATTGCTGCTGAGCCAGAGGAAGCCAGGATGCTTCAGGAACCAGAGTCTGCACTACCAGGAGCTGCAGGAGGTATCGGGGGCAGGCAGCAAAGCATGGAGTGGCTAACTACCAGCTACTTTTTCCACTAGCAATCTTGGTCATTGGCTCTGAAAGGAAGACAGTGTGGGGGTGGGGAGGGTTAAAGTTGACCTAGATTGAACCTGGCTTTCTGGTTTTGTTCATTCCTCCCCTACTAGTGGGTAAAAGGGAATTGGGTATCCAGATGATTGGAGCCAGAAAAGTGGGTGAGTATAGGAAGCTGTGTAAGTATGTATTGGAAGGGCTAGGAGAAAAGGTGGGAGAGGAGGAAGTTATTTCTCTTTGGAGTGCTCCTTTCTCATCCCTACAATTGCCTCTCCCCTCTGTCTGGTTTTCAGGGCCTCTCTGAGGTGGAGGAGGTTCCTGGTTTGGAGAATGGTCCCAATGCCGCCAGCTCAGGAAACGGAACAAATGAGTGAGCCAGCAAGGGGAAGCAGACAGGTGCTCCTGTCCTTCAACCCTGAAGGACCACTGAGCAGATGCTCTGCATCTCACCCCACTGAACTCGGAAGCTAACAAGACTCTTTGGGATACGCAGGAAGTCCTCTTCCCTTCTGGGCTGCATAAAGATATATCAAGGCGAGAGTCCTCCCTCCCATCCTGCTCTTCCTTTCCCAGTGCCTCTTCACACAGTTTTGCTTCTACCTCATCGCGCTGTCCTTCTTTCCGTCATTCCATTCTCTCCAAGCCCGGCTTCCTCCACACACCAACCCTGCATCCATGTGCCTTTGACCCAGGTCCTGGCTACATTAGCAGAGACTACAAGTCCCAGGATGCCCCGCTACCCCGTGGCCTGCTGGGAAATAAAGAGCCTTCCCTTCCCTTCGCGGCGGGGGCGCTGTGCATCTGCTGAGTGACGCGAGGAGCTGGAAGTCAGGGCCTCGCCTGGCTCCTCGGACGCGACCACTGGCCCGCGTGGGGGGAGGAGCCGGGCGGGCCGCCCTGCGCAGCGGCGCCAGCACCGCAGCCTTGAAACCGACGGCGCCCCTGGCACCGCACCACCGCGAGCAGCAGCTTCCAAGCCGGCGAGGCCCGGGGCCTGGCGCTTGGCGGAGCTGGCGACCCAGGAGCTGGCGCCGCGCCCCTCGCACGAGTGCCCAGGTCCAAGGTCCTGAGACTTGGAGCGCGCGCGAGAAAGGGGTTGGAGATGATGACTCAGAATCGCGGGGCCATTCTCGTTCCCCTCCCCCGCAGCATGGGCGCCGGAGAACAGGCTCAGTGGGCAGGCGGGTGGGCCTGGCAGGCAGAGGGAGGGACGTGGCCACCCGACCTGGGACTTTCCCGCCTCTCGTGAGCACGCCGGTGTGACGAGCCCCGGTTGCCGCCGCCCTTACCAAGGGGGGAGCGGGTCTGCGCAGGCCCAGGCTCGGGGCCGCGGCTAGGACCTTTGATCCCGGGCTGCGCTCTGGTTGCTGAAGCTCACGTTGCACTCAACCCCCCACCATTTATGAGCTTTGCAAGTGTATGAAGATGACGAGTTAGGGTGGGCTTGGGGAAAGCCCAGGAGAACTGGGAGTCCCAATTGCACCAGCCGGGCAGAAATTAGAAATGGACCAGAGCTGGAGTACTAAGAGAACTCACCCCAAATTCACATAGTGCCCAGGATGGGTGTTCGCCTCACACTCATTTTTGTTCTCACTTGAGAAGGCTTCTTTCCCTAGAGAATGCTGCTGCTCCAGGCTCAGCCAAGCCCAGGCACCAATGAGGGTAGAGTGTAGCCTGGCTGCCTTGCCTCGACACTGCAGTGGCGCCAGCTGCACCTCCTTTCTGTTGTGACACCTTGGGAGTGGTAAAAGTCGCCCTATGGCAAAAAGTGCGAGTACGAGTGGGTGGGGACAGTTCTGGAATCAGGCTCTGGAAGGGAGAAGACAAAATCTGGGCCACCTCCTTTTCCTCCCCCAATCTAACTGCTAGGATAATGGAAGGCTCGTGTGTAAAAAGGCTCTGAGCAAAGAGTACTGTAATTTTCTTCAGAGTCGGTGGTGGTAATAGATGAGGAAGCTGGGGAGAAAAATCAACAATTTGCTTTTGTCTTCCGGCTTTTAGTGATGAGATCAGAAGTCTAGATAACTTCGTCATATTTCTTAAAGAAACGCAATATCACAATGTCTGTGCAAATGCACCTTGTACGCCTCAGGTTAGGCTAGGTTATACTGTGGTAACTGTTAAAACCTCAGTGATTTACAACCAGAATTTAGATCTCACATGTCCAAAACAGCCTAGCAAGGGGTTCTGCTCATTCTAAATTATACAGGCACTAAAGCTGATGATCTCACCATTTTGAGGTCCTACTTAGGTCATAATGAGGCTTAAGGTTACCCCCTTCAGAATGTGAACATGAATTTGTCCCCTAAAGGGACACGTGTTACTTGGCCAAAGCAAATCCTATAACCACACTCAAGTTCAAGGAAGTAACTAAGGCAGTCTTCATATGTGTGGAAGGACAGGGGAAGCAGAAATACTTCATTAAGAGGAAAAGGGTTAGTCATTTGGTGATTCTTCAACAGCTTAGCAGATGGATCTCATCTCTTCTAGAAGGTATGCTCACTCCTACTTCTTTGGTTCTGTGAGCCCCTAAGTAAAGTTATTAATAGAAATTATTCCTCGAAAAATAACAAGACTGGGTGTCAGGAAATCTAGATTCTGATTCTGTTACTTGGGCAACTCAAATCTCTCCAAACTACTTTTTGCCACCTGAAGGTTATACTCATATTTGTCCTCTTACTGGAATGTCAAGGCGAAAATAAAATCACACAAGGAAAAGTACTTTAAAACTATAAGACACTCAAGTGTTGAAAATAAATTGTTTACAGAGCTAAGGAATGGTTTGAGTGAAGCAGATTGGAGATAAGGTAGTAGGGAATGGTGCGACATGTGGTAAACTAGAAAAGACATGTTCTGTTTATATGAATGTATATTCTTATTCAACTCCCCCAATTGTTACAGTGTGAGTCTGTGGACCTGGTAGTACTATAGCTTCAATTTTACTATTGAAGTAAAAAAAGTCTGACTTTTAAAATGTGAAATATCCTAATTTTAAAATAATTATAAGAATTTTTTGGGAGGTGTGTGTGGGTTTTTTTGTTTGTTTTTTGTTTGTTTGTTGTTTTTAATAAGGTCTTGCTATATAGCTCAGGCTGGCCTAGAACTCATGGCCATCCTCGTTCCCCAGCTTCTCAAGTGCTGTTATTACAGGTAAGTACCACCACACCCGGCTATAACAAAATTTTTAAAACTCAAGGGTCACATTCAGCCTGTACTCCTTCCGTTAAGAGTGTCCACATTACTAAAATGTACAGCTGTGCACAGTGGCGTGTGCCTGTCATTCCAGCTACTCAAAAAACACTGATTGATGAGAAGATAGCAAATTCAAGGAGATAGAAAATGCAGCCTGGGCGGCATGGCTGGACTCCAACTCAAACAACAGCAACAAAAGAAACAAACAGGAGCAGTGTCTTGTTGCATGGCTGAAATCCCAGCTATTAGGGAGGCTGAGACAGGAGGATTGCAAGTTCAGGGTCAGCCTGGGTAATTAAGACCTGGTCTCAAAATTTAAAAATCATAAGGGGGTAGAGATGAAGCTCAGTGATAGAGTGCTTGTTTACCATGTGCAAGGCCCTTGCTTCTAACCCCACTACTGCAAATAAGAAGAAAATAAACAAATAATTAAAAGCCCATGTGGTAGGAATTCAGATTTTGGATGTACGATACGGTTCACATAGACCTTGTGAAATCCAAGCGTCTTGGAGGGATTGAACATGGAGGTCTTGGTTTTCAGGGAAGGGTCATTTTACCCTCCAGAGGGTATTTTGCAATGTCAGAAACATTTTGCTAATCACGACTTGAGAGGAGAGGAGAGGGCAAGGGAATATGTAATGGAAGAAGTATTAGATGAGAAAGGAGAAGATCTGGGATGCAGTCTCAATGCTAATAACGCCCCTTTCCTGCGCATAACCCTCTGGCAGCAGTTGCTCCTTGTCTCCCTTTGGTGCCGATTGGATTCCTGTGGGGTCCCTGGCTGCTCCCTGATGGCGCTCTGCAACCCCAGCGACCAGTTTCTGCTTCATTCTTCTTCAGCCTGGCGGCCTATGTGGAGGTCACTCATTTTACTTGAATTAGAGCTACGCAGAGAGAGGGGACTGTGACAAGGCTCCTGCTGACGTCAGTTTTTAAAGGCCACGACCCCTATCTCTCGCTTTTTAGCTGTGAAGAAAACCAATGCTATTTGGCTCCCTTCGTGGGCAGCTGAACTCTGTGGTGGTTGGAAAAGACCCTGTACTGATGAATTTTACTTTCAATTCTACGAGATTCAGTCATTTATTCTGGCGTTGGATACATGATTACAGACAACTGATGATGTTTTCCAAATGAATTCTCTTCCGTTTCTCGACCTGCTTTTTTGCAAGATGGCTCAGATTTTGTGTCCAAGGCTGTGTCCTCTGCTGCCATCTCGTGGCTTCTTGGCTGCCTGGCTCGAGGGCTCACAAATCGCCTTCTTTCAAAGTCATGGCGTTTGGCAGCGGCCTGGTTGCGCAATTTTCCCCTCCACACCGTGGCGCTGCCCCAGGCCCTCCCCTGCCGTGGATCTGCCGAGGAAGCCGGGCCTCGCGGGCAGGCGGGAGGTGCGGGGCCCTTCCGGTCGTCGGTGGCTCCGTGGGCCTCTGTGTTATGCAATCCTGGCCACCGGCCACGGAAATCAGTGAACTCAGCTGCCCAGCAGTAATCAGAGCTGACCTCGCCTGGTTGGCATGAAGACTGCTCGGCAGCTTCTCCCCACCCGCCGCCGAGGCTGAGATGACGGCTTCTGGTTTTTGTTGTTGTTGTTGCGGCTGCAGGTCAACATTTGACTGATGGGCTGAGCAGGACAGTGGCGGGGGTGCAGTCACCGTGTTTCCCATAAATACAAGGGGATCTGTGCACACGGAGACCCGAGGCCCATCTCCAGGGGCAGGGTGTCCGGGAGACTGCACAGAGCCGGGCTGCTGGCAGCTGAGCGGTGATAAGGGAGGGAAGACAGAAAACTTTTTTAGTTGATATTTTTTCCATTATAATAATGCTCGTATATAACGTGTATGCCGCTACAAAAGCCTTCCAGTTGCTAAGGAAAACTCGGTGCCGTCCCCTGCTGCCCCACCCTGTGCACGCAGCCGGTGAACCCCTACGCCAGCCTCTCAGAAGAGGAAGAGTGGGAGGAGGGAGAGGCCTGCTTTAGGTGTTTGTGTTTTAACGGCTTTCCCCTCTGTAATAATTCAGAGCGAAGGACCTGCTTGTACAGCTTCCTCTGCCCTCAGGCCATGGGTAGCCCTATTTGGAGGTAAATGGCTACTAACCTGGTGTGTTGCCTCTTTTTAAAATTCAGGCGCCATTTACTTAACGGGAGGCCTCTTCTGCTTCTTTTGTGTTTTCTTCTTCTTTGCCTGTTTTTTTTTTCCCCCGGCCTAATTCAGCGATGCTTTTGTTGCATGTTTTTCTTTATTTCATTTAGCATTGGAATCGTTCATATATCTTTCATATCATAAATTTTTCCTAAGTTCTGTCCAGAGTTAATAAATTTCCTTTGTTGGTTCTTGACCATTTTCCCTTGCCATTGTAAAGTTTTCTTGTTTACACTGTTTTCCCCCTAAGCCAAGCTTCCAAGATATAATTTGTTTTGCCTCTCTATAATTACGTGTTCCCCAACTCCACCTCGAAAAGCAGTACCTTAGAAGGATATGAGAAGAAAGGTCTTAGCTTATTGTTTAACTTCTCGAGATTCTTGTACATAAAAAAGAACTACACAGATGTATAAGAACCAAACAGCATGTCCAAAATCTGAATTCTTCTCTAGTGTTTGCTCCCTCCTCTGCCTTCTGAGTTTCTGTCTAGTGTTATCAGTCAGTCACACAAGCTGAATTGCTGCATCCCTTGCCTTTGATTTCTGTCGTCAAATGCTCACAACAACATCGTATGAAACAACGGTGGCGAACCTATGGCACGTGTGCTGCAGTGGGCTGTTTAGTATCACTGAAAGCTCTAAAAGGTTCGCCACCCCTGGTATAGACTTTTCTCTGCTCTTAAATCAGTCCTCTTCTCCCTAGAACCCTCACAAGCCCCCACCTAGCTCTATATGGGCTTGGCCTCCTCAGATGCATCTTCCACACTGCCACAAAAGTGTCATCACATCACATCCCTGCTTTAAAGTCCTTTGGTCTTCCCTGTCACCCACAAGGTCAAGTCCAAGCTTTTAAAAATGTGCATTGAATCTTCCCAGAAGAATTAAAATCACCATATCACAGCGATACATAGTTGTGACACAGCACAACCATGTTCATAGCAACACAATTTGTAATAGCTAAGTCTTGGAAACAAACTTCTTATGTTGCAAAATTCTTATGTTGCAACTCAAACCTTAAATGCCCAACAACTAATGAATGGCTAAGGATGTGTTTTTTTCTACAAAATGGAGTACTACTCTGCCATAAAAAAGGGTAAACTAGAGACATTTGTAGGTAAATGGATGTACCTTGAGAGCATACTCTTAAGTGAAATAAATCAGACACTCACGAATACACATCGAATTGTTTCTCTGATATGAGAAACCATAAGTGTAAATGAGAACAAAGAGGTGTAAGAGATATTATATAAAAGGAAGATAATATTCAAAGAGAGGAGAACTAGAAAGGGAGAAGGGGGGAAAGAAGGAGGGGGAAAAAGAAAAGAAAGAAGAAAGGCAAAAAATGGAAAAATGTAAATAAACCTGTTGCGAACAGGGAAGGGTGGGGGAATGGAAGGGGAGGAAGGGAGGAAACCAAGATATATCACGTATGGGTACAAAATAACCATGTTGAATAGGATCATTATGTATACAATGCACCAATACATGTTCTTGGTAAAAAATTTTTTAAAAAATGTGCACTGACCTTTGTGATCTGCCGCTGTCCAGCCCTATCTTTCATCTTCCAAATCTCGTCCCTTGCACTTCATAATTTGGTGACAGCAACTTGAAGAAAGGGATATGGAAAAAACTAAACAATTAAAATATGTATGACAAGTACATATGACAAACACCTCCACCCCATCCTTGAGCCCTCCACCTTGATAAACCCAAGGCTGATGATGACACCAGTGACCCAGTGGCGGGCTGGGTGGGGGTCAGGACTATTTGTAGTGAGATGTCAAAACAAAACACTAGTAGGAACATTAAAGTCCCATCATGTCAAAAGACCTGAGTGAAAATAAATTTCTCATTTCTCCTGTAATCCCAGCACTCAGGAGGCTGAAGCAGGAGGATTGTTGCGAGTTTGAGGCCAGCCTGGGCTACATAGTGAGTTCAAGACCAGCCTAAATTACAGAGTGAGACCCTCTGTAAAAATAATAAAAAAAAAATCTCATTTCTGATTTTTATTATTGCCATAGCCTATTAAACAACTTAAGGTGGAAAAAAAAAACTCACTTCTGTCAGGTATGGAGACACACACCTGTAATTCCAGCACTCAGGAGGCAAGAGGATCTTAAACTTAAGGCCAGCCCAGGCTACATAGAGAGTTTGAGGTCAGCCTGGACTACATATTGAGACCCTGTCTCAAAAAATTCTCACTTTGTATGTATATGTTTTATTTTCATCCCTGTTCAAGATGTATCCAGTCTTAGCCCCACATCAACACCAAGTGTTGCTAACTCTACTTACCCTTCAAAACTCCATCTGCTCATCCTCACCCCCTTTGGAAGCTTCTGTCTCTCTCACCACCATGACTGTGTTCTTCAGTGTTGTTTTAGTGTTTTATGTACTGTTCTAGACTTAAAACATTTTATTGAACTCATCATTTATGTGTTTATCTTTGAAGGAAGAGTTTTTTTTAAATTTATTTAACTTTACAACTCCGTCACCTAGCCAAGCAAATGGGATGTTGGAGACATTTGAATGATTTTGTCTCAATAAATGAATAAATAGACTAAGGCAGAAGGAACCCACCATGGTTTGAACGTATGTGTCTTTCCAAAATTCTTTTTTGTTTTGTTTTGTTCTTTTGTTTGTCTTGTTTTGAGACAGGGTCTCACTGTGCAGTTCAGGCTGGCCTTGAACTCACTATGTGGCCGAGGTGGCCTCGAACTCATGGCATTCCTCCCGCTCCAGCCTCCCAAGTGCTGGGATTACAGCAGTGTGCCACCGTGTCCGGCTTCAGAATTCTTATGTTGCAATTTAAACCTCAATGTAATTATAATAAGAAGTGGGGTCTTTAGCAATGATTAAGGTCCCTTTAAGTCCTTTTGGCTTAGAGTCCTTATAGAGGGGTTCGGGGAGGCAAACTTGTCTGTTTTGCCCTTTTTTGCTTTTTCTGTCCATTCTTCCATGTGAGAACACCACATCCATCCTCTCTGGAGGCTGCAGCAATAAGATGCCTTCTTGGAATCAGGGACTGGGCCTCACCACACACCGAGACTGCCCATTCCTTTATCTTGGGCCTTCCACCTCCAGAAGTATGAGAAATAAATTTCTATTATTTGTAAACTACTCAGTCTTAGATATTTAGTTATAGCAGGACAGACTAAGACCAAACCTTCGATAAAATTCTGCGTAGCACAGAAATTTCTTGCATAATATTCTGACAGTCATCAGGTCTCTGGTTAGACACTGATAATAATGACACCTATGTTGGTCAGCTTTTCATTACTGACACCACCTGTATTCCCAGCACTTGGGAGGCTGAGGCAGGAGGATTGCTAGGAGTTCAAGGCCAGCCTGAGCTATGTAGTGAGACCCAGTCTCAGGAGTTTAAAAAAAAAAAAAGTGCATGGTGAATCAATGAGTTATCCAGGAGATTTGGCTAAGGTAACTGATGAAGGGGGTACACTAAACAACAGATTTCCAACACAGGGAAACAGCCTTGTACTGGAAGAAGACATCATGTCTGACTTCAATAGCTAGAGAGAAGTCAGTTGACTTCAGGCTTTAAAAGAGCGGGTGTGGTGCCACATACCTATAATCTAGCTACCCAGGCGAATAGGTTGGCATGAGAGGCCTAGTTTTCAGCCTGTCTTGGCTTTTGCCTTCCTTCCTCCTTAAGCTTACCCACTTCTAGCTTTTGATTTAAAGTGAGAGACATTACAAGAAGGAAAAAAAAAGAAAGGAGGCTGAGGCAGTAGGATCTCAAGTCTGAGGCAACTTACTGAGAACTTGTCTCAAAATAAAAAAGGTAGAGAGTGTAGCTCAGTGGTACAGTGCCACAGGGCTCAACCCCAGCATCACAAAGGGAGTAAACAAAAATTTGAAGCACAGGCTGACTGTCTGGTTAGGGGCTCATCAGTTGGTGGCTAAATTGAAGTCAGTGCTCAATTACTGTTTCAGTAATGCTAGAATCGTCACGAATTACACTAAATCTATTCTACTTGTGCTTGCCACACATTTGACTGGATATTTTAAACCCGCTGTTGGGAACTACTGCTCAGAGAAAAGATTCCCTTCTAAGCGTGATAGCTCACTGACGATGACCTAGGTAGCCCAGAGCTCTAAAGGGGGTAGGCCACAAGACTGACATTGTTTACATGCCTGCTAATGCAACATCCATTCTGCAACCTACAGATCAGGAGTAATTATCACCCTCCAGTAGTGTTATTTAAGAAACATTTTGTAGGGCTATAGCTACCATAGATGGCTAGTTCTGGGGGGATCTGGGGAAAGCAAATGGAAAACCTTTTAGAAAGTATTCACCATTCCATATACTATTCAGAACATTTGTAAGCTGGGTGCAGTAGCCTGTGCCTAGAGTTCAACTGCTCAGAAGGCTGAAGCAGGAGGATCTCTTGAGGCCAGCCTGGGCAACACAGCAAGAACTTCTCTTTATTTTACTTATTCATTTGTTTGTTTTTTGAGATGGAATCACTATGTAGTTCAGGCTGGCCTTGAACTACTCGCTATGTTGTCCAGGATGACCTTGAACTCATGGTGATTCTCTGGCCTCAGCCTCCCAAGTGCTGGGATTGCAGAAGTGTGTAACCACATCTGGCTAAGACCTTCTCTTTAAAAACAAAATAAGACACACCAAAAAATGAAATGTGATTCATGGGAGAAGATCAAATATCAACACAAACAGAAGTTTTGAGTGAGTTGATTCCAACCCCGATGGGTGGCTGGAATTTTGATGAGGGATTGCACTGAATCTACAGATTGCTTTTGGTAATATGGGCATTTTTAACAGTATTAATTCTGCCGATCCGTGAACACAGGAGGTCTTTCCAACTTTTAATGTATTCTTCAATTTCTTTCCTCAGCATTTTGTAATTTTTATTGTGAAGGTCTTTCACCTTCTTGGCTAGGTTGATTCCTGGGCTATTTATTTATTTAATTATTTTGAAGCTCTTGTGTATAGAATTATCTTTCTGACAGTTGACTAGATTGTTTTCAGATAGTTGATTATTGGAGTATAGAAAAGTTATCAAGGGTTGGGCATGGTGGTGCCTGCCTCTAATCCCAGCACTCAGGAGGCTGAGGCAGGAGGATCACAAGTTCAAGTCCTGCCTGCATAATTTAGAAAGACTCCATCTCAAAATAAAAAATGAAAAGGGATGGGGATGTAGTGTAAAGTTTCTGAGTTCAATGCCCAGTACTGAAAAAAAAATCTGTTTTTTAATGTTGATTTGTGTCCTACAACTTTGCAGAATTTATCAGCTATAAAAGTCTTGGTAGTGTCTTTAGGGTCTTGTATAGGATCGTATCCTCTGCAAAAAAGGATGATTTGACATCTGCTTTCCCTGTTTTCATCCCTTTTATCTTTCTCTTGCCTAACTGCCCTGGCTAAAAGTTCAAGTACTATATTGAATAGGAATGATGAGAGTTCTGGATTTTAGAGCAACTATTTCAGTTTTCTCCCATTTGGTATGATGTCAGCTACAGGTCTGTCATATATGGCCTTCGTTACATTGAGGTGTGATCTTCCAATACCTAGTTTCTTCTGGGCTTTTATCATGCTGAATTTTGTCAAAGGCTTTTTCTGCCTTTGATTGAGACAGAATGATTATGTGATTTTCATAATCACATAAGTGGTGTAATCACATAAGTTTGAGTCTTTATGTGTAGTGTATTACATTTATTGATTTGTGGATGTTGATACATCCTTGCATCCCTGAAATGAAACCAACTTGATCAGGGCATGTGGTCTTTACAGTGTGTTGTTGAATTCAGTTTGCCAATATTCATTTTGCAAATACTTTAAGGATTTTTGTATCTATGTTCATTAAGGATGTTAGTCTATAGTTTTGTTTTTTGTTGTGTCCTTGTCTGGCTTTGGAATCAGGATGCTACTGGCCCCATAGAATGGGTTCAGAGTCATTCCTTCTCTGTTTCATGAAATAGTTTGACAAGCTCCAGTGTTAGTTTTTCTGTAATGGTTTGGAAAATTCAGCAGCGAATCCGTCTGGTCCTGGGCGTCTCTGTTAGAAGACTTTTTATTACTGCTTCAATATCATTGCTTATCATATTTCTGTCTGGGCTTTTTATATCTTGTCAGTTCAAGTTTTGGTAGATCGCATGTCTAGAAATTTATCTATTTCTTCTATATTCTCCAATTTATTAAAATTTAAATTTTCAAAATAATCTCTATTGATTCCCTGGATTTCAGTGGTATCTGTTGTAACATCCCTTTTTTCATCTCTAATTATACTGACTTGGGTCTTCTCTCTCTTTCAGTTAGTTTTGCTAAAGATTTATCAGTCTTTTTATTATTTCAAAGAAGTAACTCTTTTGTTTTCTCCACCCATTGTATTATTCTTTTTATTAATTTTAGCTCTGATCTCCATTTTCAGTGTGATAATTCATCAGCCTCGTCTTCAAGCCCTGAAATTCCGACTTCTGCGTGATCAGGTCCACTGATGATGCTTTCCACTGAGCTTTGATTTAATTTATTGAGCTCTCATTTCTAAGATTTCTGTCTGGTTCTTCAGAACCTCTGCTGAATTTCTCCTTCGTTTCCTGCATTGTCTTTCTTTTTCTCTTTTGCACGCGCCTTTATATTTTATTTACCATAAACATTGAAATGCAAAAGCCCTATTTATTTGTGTGCATTTTATTTCCCTGTCATCTCAACGTCACTTTTCTGTTCATGACACATTTCTGTTTTTGTTGGCACAGACCTGCCCTGAGCACACCTTTCCCGTTATGTCCGATAAGTGTGGCCGCTTCTGTTTCACCATCGGATGCACATTTGCAGTTCTCTACTCGCTGTACATGAGAGCCTGGAATCTATCTGTCGGATCCATCGTGAGTGTCACTTTTGGGCCCAGCCACCTCACATATGTGACAGTCCTGGCTCCTCACTACAGGGATACTACTGCCGCCCAGTGAGCCTTCTACAGCTTGAGATCCCGCCTGCTTAAACCTCTCAGTGGGTCTGGGGAACTCACCCTCTCCTTTTCCACAGCTGTCTCTTGTGGCTGTCTCCCATCCAGTCCTGATAGCACTTTGTCTCTGGGGACCCTTAATTGCAGTTTTTCTGTGACTTCTGGTCCCTAGAATAGCTCAGTGTGGAACAGTAAGCCCCCTCGCCACAGAGCTACTGGAGGTATCTCCAAGAGATGGCAAACATTGTAGTAGATTTCTTTTCCAAAGCTGAGCTGCCATCTGAGCAGAGTCACTTTCGGAGTGAATCCCCGTACTGCATTTATAGCTTGCAGTAACTGTGGGTCTTCCTGTGGCTGGCAATCTTGTGCTTAGGGAATCCAGCTCGCCTCTCTTTGGGAGCCAGGGTTGGCACTGTGGACTGCCGCACTCTTTTCTCTGCGTCACCTTTAGGTTTCTCCGTGACTTGGCACTTTCCTTTCACCTCTTTCTTGATTCCTGGAGCCCTTCTCTTTCTCTCCGCTGAGAAGCTAGCTGGGTTTTAGCTGTCTCAATTCCAGGAGGCAGAGAGGCTGTAAACTGCTGCCTGTACCTACTCAGCCATCTTTACTCTCCTTGACTCCAATTTCAAAGGAAGTTCTACTGTGGGTAAAATTATATTGAACAACATTGCATACTACAGAGAAATTGTCTACAGAAGGAAGAGTGCATCAATCAGCAAACTTCCTTGTCACAGTTTTAGAAATCACCAGCTGCGTCCCACCATTCAGATACTATGGCTGTATGAAAGCTCAGATATCATCACTATTTTTCAGCAATCAAGTATTTTTAATTATGATACATACATTTTTTAAAAGACATAATATTATTGTACACAGTAGATTACAAAATAGTGTACAACAAGTACTTTTATATGCAATGGGAAACCAAAAAATGCACGCGAGTCACTTTACAACAATATTTGTTTTATTACAGTGGTCTGAAATTGAACTTTAAATATCTCGGCTGCGCCTGGACTCTAATAGTGTAATGGTGGTGTATACATCACTTACATCTTCAATAAGATGGTTAAAAGATGAAACTTTCAAAAATAATCACAAGTACTTTATCTGAATTTGTTAAGAAATATGCAATTTAAAAAATGTAAGCCAGGCACCTGTAATCCCAGATACTAGAGAGGGCGAGGCAGGAAAACTGCAAGTTTGAGGCCAGCCTGGGCAATTTAGTGAGAACTAATCTCAAAAAATAAAAAGAGCTGATGTTACAGTTTGATCTAAAATGGCCCCCAAAGCCTCCCGTGTTTGGAAGGTGTTGGTGCTGCGGCTGACTTGATGCTAACGGGTGGGGTGTGATTGGAAGAGGTGGCTTACTGGGCACGGGACCTGAAAGGGTACGTCCTCTGGGCTCGTCACTTCTCCCTCCGCCGTGCCCCTCTGCCGTGCGGTTTCTGGCTTGCGGCCTGCTGAACGTGGGCTGTACCCCTGAGCCAAAAGAAACCTCTCTTCTTTTAAATTGTGGGTGTCAGGTATTGTGCCACAGTGAGGAGAAAGTGACTAGGACAGCCGGGGATGTGCCTCAGCGGTAGGTGCCCCTGGGTTCAATCTCCAGCCCTGAGTAGGAAAGAGGTATTCGCATGCAACGGTGCGAGCAGGCTCATTGCTAAACCTGAGGGGCCCTGTCTGCGCGGGCAGAGCAGAGACGGCGTCTCTCACAGGCCATGAGGCTTTTTTATAGAGGTTCTTGGTGGGTTTTTGAGGGAGGTGGGTCGGAGAGACCGCAGGCTTGGCTTGCTGATGTGTCCTCTGTAACCTGCTGACTGGTCTTGGCGGCCCACTCGTGACCTGCCGACTTGTCCTCTGTGGCCTAAATACAGTGAAACCGACGATTCTCTAAGGTGGCAGGTGGGCTTATTTGAACCTGTGGTGTCCCTGTCCAGGCTTTATCAAGAACCGAAGGAAGGAAAAAAAAAGATCTAAATTGTGAAATGAAAAATTCAACATGTTGTAGGGATTCCACGATGGCCAATTAGAAAAGGAGGTGCACTGGAGAAACACAGAGGACAGAGGTGGGATGATGCAGGCATTCTGAAATTGCGGAAGAAAATACACGCTGAAGGATGAATCCTCTAAACCAAACCAAATATCTGGATTGTTGAAAAGGGGAAGCAGGGCTGTCACTGGTCTACCCCCCACACCTTTAAGTAGCTAACATGCCACCCTGGGAGCAGCTCTACCAGCCAGACTCCTGGCCAGATACAGCCCTTCAGAGGCCAGACTCCCGGGCTGAGCTCCCTACATACTCTCCCTCCCACGTAGAAGAGGTTAACTGCAGCTGGGGCCCAGGGAAGCCATGGTTTGCAACCAGGGAAGGGAACGCCAGCCATACACAAACAGACACACACACCCTGCCTGGCAGCATCCTCCCAGACACTGGAGAGCACTGCGTCCCTGTGGCATCCTGCCCGCCACCCACTATTTAGTGTCAAGAAGGGAATCCCTGAGCCCCAGGCAGAGACAGGCTGAACACTGCAAACTGGGTAGCGCCACGCTCACTGGCCTGTATCCACAGATCGCATTCCTGGAGATATGGGGGAGGCAGAAAGGTTCAAGAGAGCTGGACCACAGTGGGTGGGTTCCTATTGTTTTGGCCAAAGAGGATCTCTACTGAGCTGGTGGGCTGCACCAAGTTTTGTGGGTTGAAAAGCAGAGCGCTTGAGACGGGGACAGATAAAGGTCTGAGGACAAAGGAACAGAGTCACCTGGGGCGGAGGGCTTCTGGTGACACCCTGGGCAGAAGGCCCCTGGAGACAGTATGGAGACAACCTTGGGATTTGCCCTGCAGTGAGGGGAGTAGGAGTGAGAGCTCACTGGCAGAAGCTGATGGAAAACCTGATGTTGGGCAAACTACACATCACATTCTCTTCTTCCCAAAGTAATTGAGTTGGTCAGATCTTGGCATAGAGACAAAATTCTACACTTGGTCACACCCAGAGCACTGCTGGCAGCTAGGAGGCAGGTCCAGAGAGATTGACAGCCCTCACTACCCCCCAGGCAGACAGCTAAGCACTCCACACGGAGGAAACTAGTTTAGTTGCACGCAATTGAATTATGACTACAGTGCGAAGGGGACCACGCGGACTGTCTAGCTAGATGATACAGCAGTTGCACAAGGGCCTTTTGTTTGTTTCCTTACTTATTTGTCTATTCTGGATTCTCTTTGGATTTCTTTTCATTTCTCTTTTTTTCAGTCGTTGCTTCTTTTTTTTTTTAATTTTAAACCAAGAACATGTATCGGTACATTTTACATATAATGATCACATTCATCTCATTTATTTTGTACCTGTACATGGTGCATCTTGGAGTTGTTGGTTCTTTATATGACTTTTTTTTGGCTTTTTTATTTTTTTAATTTTTCCTTTATTTTGCTCTGTCAGTCTACTCTTTTCTCTTTTTAACTTTCCTTCCTTCCTATTCTTTTTTTCTTTGCTCTTTTTCCTTTTCCATATATATATATGGTGGGGGGAGAGCAGATGCCTATACATGTATGAAAGATGAGAAGACACCAATGCTTTACATCGAATGGTACTGTTCGTGGCTATGTTGGGGGTAACCCTTAACAGAATTGTGCTTAGAGGATTCAAATAAAACTAACTACAAATGTTAACAGGTTCTGACAGTATCACAGCTTTCTTCAATCTCTAATTACATTTCCCTCCTCTGCATCCCCCCTCCAATCTCCACAAATATTCTCTCAAACATTCTCAACCCTAACCCTTTACTCCAGCCATAAAATATACTTCCAACAGAGTCTGGCCTCTGATCTGCTTTTCACCTATGACATTTCTCTTATCTCTCTCCCCTTCTACTGATTTATTCCCTTCCTTTTCCCCTTCCTCTTTCCTTCTACCCTTCCTCCACATCTCAGACTAACTACTAATAGCAGTAAGTATAGTCTGTATGGGGAATGGATAAAAGGACAAAATTGTCAAAACAAATTTTAATGTTCATGATTGATATACGGTTGGATCTGAGGATGTGGTTATCATCAGCAGGAATTCTCCCCTTACAACACAGTGACTGGATCCAACAATAATTAAGCGAATAGGTTAAAGTGGTAGACAATACCTCTTAACAAATAAAGCCCTTGGACAACAGAACCTAACTAAAGAGATCTTCATACCAACAACAAAATCCCTTCACTCTATTTGACCTCAACCCAGAAATATGAGCACACATGTGCATGTGCATGTGCATGTGCACAAACACACACACACACAAATAACATGAAAAAACAAAGAAATAAAATGCCTTTAAAACTCCCGCTCTCTCAAACCAGATCCAAGGGACACCAATGGAGAGGAAATCAAACACCAAATATCAGAGCTGTAAAAAATGGTCTAAGAGGAAGCAAAGAAACTGGTGAACTCAAAGATGATATAAAGAAATAGATAGTGGAACTAACAAATTGACCAATGTGGTTAAAGAAGAATCAAATAAAAAATTAGAAGAGCCAACCAAATCAATTCAAAACATGAATTACAAACTTACCAAAGAAATAAAGTCCAAGAAAAAGCACCAAACAAAAATCCTGGAGATAAAAAATTCTGTTGAATATATGAACAGCAGAAGTGACCAAGGTGAGGAGAATGTCAGAACTTGAGGAAAAAAAAAAAAAAAAAAGAACTTGAGGACAGATTGGAAGCACAAGAGGATATATTTAAAGATACATTAAAAACAAGACAGCAAGAAAAATTGATCCAACAGCTGCTAGGTGACACAAAGAAAATTAACCTAAGACTAATTGGAGTTAGAGAAAAATTAGAGGGCAGCACACATGGAATAAAAAACCCTGTTTATAAAATCAGTTTCCAAGTACGAGGAAAAAGCAAAATACAGGTAAGTGAGTCACATAGTACTCTAAATTAATTACAACAATAAAAGAAACTCCCCACAGCATATCATAGTCAAAATCCCAGAAGTTCAAGAAAAAGAATCTAAAAGCTGTCAAATAAATGCAACAAATCACAAGTGTAAACTTATTAGGATTGCAGCAGGCTTTTCAACACAAACTTTAAAGGCTAAGAGACCTTGGAGTGAAGTGGGTCAAACCTAAAAGAAAACAAGTTTCAACTCAGACTGATATATCCTGCAAAACTAAATTGGAAAATTGATGGAGAAATAAGGACATTCCACGACAAAAACAAAAAACAAACAAACAAACAAAACCTTAAGAAATGCAGGTCAGGGGTTGGGGATTTAGCTTGAGTGGTATAGCACTTGCTTAGCAAACACAAGGCCCTGAGTTCAATCCTCATCACCACCCTCAAACCCCAAAAAAGAAATGCAAGGCAGGCCAGGCATGGTGGTGCATACTTGTAATCCTAGCTCTTGGGAGCCTGAGTCAGGAGGATCCTTGCACTTTCCAGGCCAGCCTGGGCTACATAGTGAGTTCAAGGCTAGCCTGCGCTACATAGTGAGGCCCTGTCCTAAAACATCAACAATAGCAACAGCAAAACAACAACAACATAACAGCAATTATAAAACACAAATTCATGTCCACCAAACCAGCACTCCAGAAAACTCTCAGGGATATCCTAGGCAGAAATGATGATGCCAACAGTGCTAAAATGTCTGATGGAACGAATGCCTTACTCAGGGTGAGCAGTTAAACAAAAGGGGAAAAATAAAGGAATCAGCAACAGAAAAATAATGCAATGACAGGACTAAGTCAATGCCTTTCAGTAAGAATCTTGATGTATTTCTGTTTGGTTTGGTTTTGTTTGTTTGTTTGTTGTGAGATGGGGTCTCACTATGTAGTTCAGGCTGGTCTTGAACACACTATGTAGCCCTGACCGGCCTTGAACTTGTGGCAACCTACCTGCTTCAGTGTCCTGAATTCTGGGATGATAGGTGTGGGCCACCACAACTGGCATAACTCTCATTGTAAATGGCCCTAACTCCCCAGTTAAAAGACATAGATTGGCACAGTGGATCGAAACATAAAACCCAATTGTCTTTGGTATACAAGAAACACACTTAATCCAAAAAGAAATTCATAGACTAAAAATCAAAGGATGGAAAACAATATTCCATGCATCAGAACACTGAAAGTAAGCAGAGGTAGCAATCTTATTCTCAAAATAACCTTCAACCTAAAACTAGACGGAGGTTACTACAATTAAGTTAAAGGAACAAGTCAACAGAAAGAGATAAAAATTGTAAATATATATGCACCAAACCTAGTGTACCCAACTTCATAAAAAAAACACTACTGCACATGAAAGATCAAAAAACATCAGCGAGTATAGTGGAGGACCTCAATGCCCAATCACAGATAGATAAACTAGACAAAAAAAACAACAAAGAAATATCAGAATTGAGCCATACCTTCAAATAGACTTAATAAATAGCTACCGAGTGTTGTACCTTACTACAACAGAATACACACTCTTCTAGCAGCATAAGGAACTTTTCTCAAGAGACCACGTACTATTCCATAAATAAGTTTTAAATAAATGCAAAAGAATTAAAATTATCTCATGTATACTGTCAGATCATAGTGCAGTAAAACAAATCAATCACAAAAAAGCCACAGAAATTTTACAAACACCTGAATATCAAATAACACACTCCTGTATACTCAATAGGTTACAGAAGAAATATTTTTTCACAGAAACAAACAATAACACCAGGACAGGATACCAGAAAATATGAAACAAAATAAAAAGAATGCTAAGAGGGAAGTTAATTTCTGTGAATGCTCACATTAGAAAAACAGTGAGTTCAAATAACCTGATGATCCACCTTAAAGTCCTAGAAAAATAAGAACAGTTCAAACCCAAACCTAGGACAAGACCGAAAATTTCAGAGTGGAAATTAATGAAATGAAACTAAAAAGGTGATATGGAAAATCAATGAATTGAAAATCTGGCTCTTAAAAAATAAACAAAATAGACAAACACGTAGTCAAACTTTTCAAAAGAAAGAAAAGACTCATATCAATACAACTGGAAATGAAAAAAGTGAAATCACAATGGACACCACCAAAATCTAGAAATTCATTAGTAACTGCTATGAAAGCTTCTATTCCAACACACTGGAGAATTCAGAAGAAATGGACAGATTCCCAGAGTTTTGTGAATTACCAAACCAAGCCAAGAAAATTTAAAAACCCTGAACTGTCCAGTAACAGGCTGTGAAATTCAGGCAGTAACTTAAAAGTGACTAACAAAGAAAAGCCCAGAACCCAACGGATTCACCACTGAATTCTACAAGATCTTCAGGGAAGATATAATGCCAACAATCCTCAGACTCTTTAAGGAAATTAAAAGAGAAGGAGTATTTTGTTTGTTTGTTTGTTTTGTTTTTGTTGCTTTTGTTTTGTTTTGTTTTGTTTTTAGACAGGGTCTTGCTTCATAGTGCAGGCTGGCCTTGAACTCACTGTGTAGTCCATGCTGTCCTTGAACTCATGGTGATCCTCCTGCCTCAGCCTCCCAAATACTGAGATAACAGGCATGTGCCACCACACCTGGCTGAAATTTTGTAACCTTTGACCAAATTCTCCCTCAATGTTTTCCTTCCCTTCTCCAGCTCCTGATAACCACCAGCCTAAGCTAGGGATGTGGCTCAGTGGTAGAGTGCTGGTTTAGCATGTGCAAGGCCCTGGGTTCAAACCCGCATACTGCAAACAAAACCAAACTAACCACCAGTCTACTCTCAATTTCCATGAGATCACATTTGTTATATTCCACATATGAATCAGATCATGTAGTACTCGTCTTTCTGTGCCTAGCCTCACTAAATACATGTGCTCTACTTTCATCTGTTTTGTCAAAAATGAGAATTTCCTTCTGTTTTACGGTTGAATAGTATTCCTTTGTGTATCTATACTAATTTTGCTTAATCGTTAAGCAAATTTTGTATATATATTTTGCTTAATCATTAGATAGTCACCCGGATTGCTTTGATGTTTTTGCTCTTATAAATAATGTTGCTATGAACACAAGTGTACAAATATCTCTTTGAGATCCTGCTTTCGATTTTTTTCAGTTATATGGAATTGCTGGATCATATGGTAATTGTGCTTTTAATTTTTTGAGGACCCTCCATACTGTTTTCTATAATGATTGTGCTAATTGACATCCCCATCACAGTGTGCAAGCGTTCTAATTCCTCCATCTCCTCACCAGCACGTGTTACTTTTATTCTTTTGGTAATAGTCATTTGAACAGATGTTAGGTGACATTTCATTGTGGTTTTAATTTGCATTTCTCTGATGAGTAGTGATGTTGAGCAGTTTACTGTTTACCTCTTGGCCGTTTGTGTACTTTCTTTTAAGAAATGTCTGTGCAAGTCCTTTGCTCCTTTTTATGCTTTGCAAATATTTTCTCCCATTTCTTTTTTTTTTTTTTTTTTTTTTTTTGGTGGTGCCGGGGATCGAACTCAGGCCCTTGTGCTTGCAAGGCAAGCACTCTAATCACTGAGCTAAATCCCCAGCCCCATTTTCTCCCATTTCATAGGTTGTCCCTTCATTTTGTGGATTGTTTCCTAGCTGTGCAGAGACTTTTTAGTTTGAAGTAATCTCATTTGTCTACTTTGCTTTTTTGGCTTGTGGTTTAGGAGTCAGATCCAAACAAATCATTGCTCAGACCAATGCTATGGAATATCCCCTTGTATTTTCTTCTAGTAGTTTTACTTTCATGTCTTATGTTTAAGTCTTTCATCTGTTTTCAGAGTTGAATTTTGTATTCGGTGTGAAATTTTGGGGATCTCTATTCTGTTCCATTTTTCTAGTATCTGCTTTTATGCCAGTACCATGCTGTTTGTTTACAATAGCTTTTTAGTGCATTTTGAAGTCAGATGTTGCCCACAGTTTTGTTCTTTTTGTCCAAGTTTGCTTTGCCTACTGGGGGTCTTTTTAGATTCTTTTGGAATTTTGTTTTCAATTAGCAATAATCGTGCCTCAGATAAACCTCATTGGCTACGATACTGCCACTGCACAAAGCTCTGTTGGAATTTTGGGATTGTTTTTTCTACTTCTGTGAAAAATGTCACTGCTATTTTAATAGTGATTGCACTGAATCTGTAGACCATTTTGGATACTAGGGGGTATTTCAACAATAATAAGTTTTCTATTGCGTGAATGTAGATATCTTTCCATTAAAATATCTTCTTTAATTTCATTTATTGGTTGTGTATAATTTTCATCTTTTACCTCCTTGTTTAAATTTAAGCCTTAGTATTTTTTGTAGCCATTGTAAACGGAATTGTTTTCTTGATTTCTTTTTCAGATAGTCTGTCTTTGGTATATAGAAACTACTGGGGTTTTTTTTAATTGAATTTGTTTATTAGTTCTAACAGGCTTTTTCGGTGTACCTTAGGGTTTTATATAAAAATCATGGCATCTTCAAAGAAGGACTGTTTAACTTTTTTCTTTCCAATTTGGATTCCTTTTATCTCTCTTGCCTTATTGTTCTGCTTGGGACTTCCAGGACTACGTTGAACAGAAGTGGTGTGATTGAGCATCCATGTCTTATTCTTGATCTAAGAAATAAAGCTTTCAAAGTCTCCTCATTGACTATCAGCTGTGGTCTTGTCATGTCTGGCCTTTATTGTGTTGAGGTACATTTGTTGTTCACTAATTAGTTAAGGGTTCTTATCATGAAAACGTGTTGAATTTTGTCTTAACTTTTTCTATCAAGCTGATCATATGGTTTTGTCCTTCATTCTGTTTATATGTTATATCATATTTATTGAGTTGTGTATGTCAGGCCATCCTTACATCCCACGGATAAATCTCATTCGACTGTGGTGAGTGATCTTTATAATACTCTGTTGAATTCAGTTTGCTAGTATTTTGTTAAGAGTTTTTACATCTATATTCACCAGAAATATTGGCTAATAATTTTCTTTTTTTATAGTGTCCTTTCTAACTTTGTTATCAAGGTATTCTTGGCCTCATGGGATGAATTTGGAAGTAGTCTCTCCTCTTCAATGTTATGGGAAGAGATTAAGAAGGATTTGTATTCATTCACCTTTAAACATTTGGTAGAATTCAGCAGCAAAGCCATCAAGACCTAGAATTTTAGATGGAAGACTTTAGATTACTGACTCAGCCTCACAGCTCATCATTGGTCTATTCAGATTTTCTGTTTCTTCATAACCCAATCTGAGTAGGTTGTATGTTTGTAGGAGTTCATCCATTTCTTTTAAGTCATACAATTTCTTGCTGTGTAGTTGTTTACAATAGTCTCTTATGACTGTATTTCTGTTGCATATGTTGTAATATCACTTTTTACTTCTGATTTTATTATTTCAGTCTTTTTGATTTCACTAAGGTTTGTCAATTTCACTTATCTTTTCAAAAAACTTAGTTTTATTGATTCTTTGTATGGTTTTTCTAGTCCCTCTTTCATTTATTTTTGCTCTGCTTTTTATTACTTCCTTCCACTAACTTTGGGTTATTTTGATCTTGTTTTTCTAGATCTTGAGGTGCAATGTTAGGTTGTTTATTTGAGATCCTTCCTCTTTTTTTGATGTAGATCTTTATTGCTATAAACTTCCTGCTTTGAACTACTTTTTCTGCATCTCATTAGTTTTGATGTATTGTGTTTGCATTTTTATTTGTCTCAGGAGACTTTTAAATTTTCCTTTGATTTATTTATTTACCTATTGTTTTTTAATTTCCATTTATCTGTGCATTTTCTGGAATTCTTACTGTTAGTGATTTCTAGCTTTACATCATTGCAGTTGGAAAACATTCCTGAAATGATTTTAATGTTAAATTTTTAAATTCTAGGGGTTGGAGATTTAGCTCAGTGGTAGAGCCCTTGCCTGGTAGGCAGAAGGCCCCGAATTCCAGCCCCAGCAACTGCCCTCCCCCACAAAAAATTTGTGGCCTACTGAATGGTCAATCCTGGAGAATGTTCTCAGTGTGTTTGACAAGAAAGTGTGTTCTGCAACTGTTGGAGGGAATCTTCTCTATGTGTCAGGGTCATTTGAAGTGTAGTTCGCTCAGTTTCTTTACTGATTTTTCCACCTGGATGATCTGTGCATTGCTGAAAGTGGAGTATTGAATTATTTCACTGTTATACAATTGTAGTCTCTCTCTCTCTTCAGATCTACAATATTTGCTTTATATAATTAGGTGTTACGAAGTTGGGTGTATTTATTTTCACAATTGTTATAACCTTTTGTTGACTTGACCCCTTTATCATCATATAATGACCTTCTTTGTTTCTTTTCTTTTCTTTTCTTTTTGGTGCTAGGGATCGAACTCAGGGCCTTGCACTTGCTAGGCAAGTACTCTTCCACTGGAGCTAAATCCCCAACCTTCTTTGTTTCTTTTCCTAGTTTTTTTTTAACTTAAAATCTATTTTATCTGACATGAACACATGTACTACTATTTTATTTTAACTTTTTAATTGCACAAAATATCCTTTTCATTCCCTTTACTTTCAGTCTATGTGTATCCCTGCAGGTGAAATGAGTCTCCTGTAGGCAACCTGTATTTGGTTTTAGTTTTTTGTTTTTTGGTTTTTTTTAAATTCATTCAGTCACTCCATTTTGGGGGGTGGTGCTGGGGAATCAGACTCAAGGACTGTACCACCTAGCTAAATCCCCAGCCCCACTTTGCCCTTTTTTCCCAGTGCTGGAGATCAAATCCAGAGCCTCATGCATGCTAGACAAGCGTTCTACCACTCAGCAATATTCCAGCTAGAGTTTTTATGTTTTGTAGTTACTGCAAAGTTTACACACACACACACACACAAACCCTTTTAATTGTAACACATTATGTTAAATTGATGCCAATTTAAGTTTGATTAAGGAGAAAAACCCCTTTACACTTTTATTCCATTTTGAATTTTGATTTTGTTGCTGTTTTTTTGGGGGGCAGATAAGGTCTCACTATGTAGGTCAGATTGACCTTAAATTCACTGTGCAGCCCAGGCTGGCCTTGAACTGGCAGTGATTCTCCTGCCTCAGCCTCCCAAGTGCTGGGATTACAGGCATACCCCATCACGCCCAGCTATTTTGAAATTTTTTTTTTTTTTTTTTTTTTTGGCACCAGGGATCAGACTCAGGGCCTTGTGCTTGCTAGGCAAGTACTCTAACTACTGAGCTAAATCTCCAGCCTTGAATTTTTATGTAGCAATTTACTTCTTTTTTTTCCAGTCCTGGGTTTTGAAGCCAGGGTGCTCTGACACCAACCCCACTCTCTGTACTTTTTGACACAATGCTTTCATCTGGCACCAGAGAATCTATTCTTGTGGTTTCTGTGTACTTCGTTAGCGGCTTATCCTTAGTCTCCTTTGCTAAATCTTCCTTCTCTTTCTAGTCTCAGTATCAGTTGTCTCCAGTCTCATTTCTGGGTCCTCTTGCCTGTAGACACTATTTCCCTAATTATCTCTTTCTGTCCCTTGACTTTAAATTCTATATGGTGCTGATCCCATAAGTTTGTCTCTCCATACCTAACATCCGTTCTGAACCCCGTACTCACTTATCATCTCCACGTGGGTGTCTGACAGAGATCGGAAACACCACGACCAAAACATCACTATTAATTCTTACACTAAAAACCAAACCTCTGTCTCAATCTCTTATAACTCAGGAAACAGCAGCACCGTTCACACAGTTAGTTGCTCTGGCCCAAACTTAGGGCAGGCTTGATTATTTTTTTTCCCTTTCCTGTTCTCTCTATGTCTAAAATATGTCTCCAGCTCAACACCTTGTTATACCTCCAATATTCTTCCTCACACCATCATTATCTGGTTTATTGTAATAACTTCCTAATCTTTTCCTTTCTTTGGTTTTATTTCCACTAATAGAGTTAATATTTACAAACAACAGAAATTGACTAATCTAAGCTGAAAAAGAAATAATTTAAAGGAATATTGACAGGGAGTTTGTAGACAAATTGTATACAGCACTGGTAAATGGGTAGGAAAATGTAGTGGCAGTAATGTAGTGTCACACAGTTATTAGAAGCAATGCATTGGAGCTGTTTGATACAACCCCATAGACACTATTCCCCAACGGCCACTGGTTGCTACTACTTTTACTGGGAAGGGGCAGGCAGTGAATATCTCAAAGTAAACTTCAGAAAGGAGAGGAAATCACTTTAAGAAGCTTCTTTTCCCATCTCCTCTCTCCCTCACCATCTACCCAGACCTCTCTCCTTTCTGCACCTCCCACCTTCTCCTACGCCTTTCCATACAGACTCTAGTTTTTTATAGGATTTCTCATGGAGGTACTGGGATAATGGCTTATTCCTGGAGTTCATGCTTCTTTCTTTGTGTGTGTATGTGTTCGGGGGTTTTTTTTTTTGTTTTTTTTTTGTTTGTTTGTTTGTTTGTTTGGGTGTTTTTGGTGCCGGAGATCGAACTCAGGACCTTCTGCTTGCAAGGCAAGCACTGTAACCACTGAGCTAAATCCCCAGCCCCTTCGTGCTTCTTTCTTACATTGTATTTTTACAGGACTGATTTTAGAAGAATCTAGCAACCGGAGATAATTCTCCATCTTAGTGGTCACAGGTGTGTTCTAGTTCTTCACAGCTGCCTGCAGTTATTGGAGGCTGCATTGATTGAAAGGAAGGGTTGACTAGAAATATTTGTAAATCTTAAATCTCACAACTTCTAGGAGGCTGACTTACTGTTAACAATGCAATAGTCACAGCCCCAGGAAAGAATCTGGAATGCCTTGTTGATTAAAATTATCTTAATTCAACAAATACTTGGGTAGTTATAAGCCAGGCATAGTGCTATGTGCTAGAAATAAAAATTCAGGAAACTATCCCTGCCCTCTTGTGGAGGAGAAGAGAAACTCTCTTATAATTATAAAATTGTAAAGTGAGAAAATTGCTTTAACAGAGCTATTCACAAAGTTACTACAAGTATGCCTCTTTGTCAAAGGAATGGTTTCACGTGAAAATAATATTTGAGCAGAGAACTTAAAGAACTTGTAGAAATTTTCAGAGTACGGTGTGAAGCAGAGGAAAACAACTCAAGGAAGTGTAGTGCATTCTGGGACATTCAACTAGATCGGTGCTTCTGGAGCAAACACGGAGGCAAGAAGCAGAAAGTGAGATGAGTGAGGAAGCAGCAGAGAGGACTTTAGACTTTCTTCCATAGGCTGATGTTCCCAAGTTTTTTAAATAAAATGTTAAAAAAGATTAGATTTACCAAAAATTTTAATAATAAAGATAAGCCATGATTTTTTAAAAGTAAAAATGAAAGCAAGTATTTATAAACAGGTTCTATAGGTTTCACAGTTACATCTATATTTTTATGTTTTATAGTTAGGTCTATAATCTATCCATAAATTTTTATATTGTGTGAAATATGAATCAAAGTTCATTTTTATGCATATGCATAACCAAATATTCTGACACAGTTTCTTGAAAAGACTTTCATTTTTTCCACTGAATTCCTTGGGTATCTTTGTCAAAAGTCAGCAGTCCACATATTTGATCTTTGTGGGTCTGTTTCTGGACTCTGTTTCACTAATCTGTTTATGGTCTTTACGGCAATACAACACTCTCTGACTATTGTGTCTATATACTAATTCTTGAAATCAGGTAGCATTAAAGCTTCAATTTTGTTCTTCTTTAATGTTGGTTATTCTAGGTCCTTTGCATTTCCATGTGAAGTTTAGAATGTATCTGTCTGTCTGTCTTTTTGAGACAATGTCTCTGTAAATTGCCCAGGCCGGCCTTGAACCCTTGATCCTCCTGTCTCAATCTCTAGATAATGGGATTATAGGTGTGTGCTTCCATTCCTGCCTGAATCAAAATTTTAAAGATCTATAAAAAGGCTCTGTGATTTTTATTGGGATAGAATTGAATCTAAAGGTCAATATGAGGACTATTTATATCTTAATATTAAATCTTGTAATTAATTAATTCCATTTGCTAAAGTCTTCTTTATTTTCCCTAAGTAGTATTTTGTTTTCATGTACATGTATTTTTTTTTGTTTGTTTGTTTTTTTATGTACATGTATTTTGACACATTTTCTTTAGATAAAAATCAATTGATCATAAATCCAAGAGTTTATTTCTGGATTCTCAATTCTGTCCCACTAATTTATGTACCTATCCTAATGCCATTCTTCCCATTGTTTTGATAATTATAGATTTATAGGGAGTTTTTAGGTGGGTGTGTATTCCTCCAACTTTGTCCTTTTTCCAAGATTGTTTCAGTATTCTGGTTTCTTTGCATTCTCATGTAAATAGTAGGACCAACTTGCCATTTTTTTTGTGATACAAATTTGAACTTTATTCTGTAATCAATGTTGACAGCTGAAATGAAAGAGAATTGCCCCATAACACCTGTTTTTTTCTGCTGAGCATATAGTTCTTGAACAATTGTGAATAAGCATGGAAATCACACCAGGTGTGGTGGCACACACCTGTGATCCCAGCACTCAGAAGGCTGAGGCAGGAGAATCGCCCTGAGTTCGAGGCCAGCTTGGACTATGTAGCGAGACCCTGTCTTGAAAAACCAAAAAGTGGGGCTGGTGATTTAGCACAGTGGTTAGAGTGCCTGCCTAGCAAGTGCAAGGCCCTGAGTTCAATCCCCAGCACAAAAAAAAAAAAAAAAAAAAAAAAAAAAAAAAAAAAAAAAAAAAAAAAAAAAAAAAAAAAAAAAAAAAAAAAAAAAAAAAAAAAAAAAAACCCAGAAAGAGAAAGAAAGGAAAAAAGGAAGAAGAAAGAAAAAAAGAAAGAAAGAAAGGGAAATCACATTCTGAAATTAACTTTGTGAGGCTGTTTCCCTTTCACTTAAAGAAGTTCTTTAAATAAGACTTACTTTTAAAATTAATATTTGCAGTACATAATGTTTATATTCCTTGTGTGGAGTTGGTACAGGTAAATAATACATCTTAATTCCTCTTTCACCCCCATTCCCTCCCTTTCCTCCACTCTCCCTCCATCTCTTGATCCTCTTCCCATTTCAGAAAGACCTAACTCCTCACTTCATATTAATTATATTTTATTTTGCTCTTCATTTATAATTTTGGCCTTCTTATATAAGACAAACCATACAATATTTAAGCTCGTATATCTGATTTGTTTCACCTAACATTATGGTCTCAAGTTTCATTTTCCTACAAATAACTCAAGTTTATCTTTCTTTATGGAAGAGTAGTACTCCACTGTGTGTAAATACCATATTTTCTTTAGCCAGTCATCTTTTCATGAACATATAGGCTGCTTACAAGATTTAGCTATTATGGATTGTGCTGCTACAAACATGAGTATGCATGTATCACTGTGATATGATTCTTTCATTCTTTGGGGAAGACACCTAGAAAGGGAATAGCTGAGTTGAATAAATTTCTATTTTGAGGAATCTCCATATTGATTCCAAAGTAGTTTCTCTATTTTACATTCCCACCAACAATGTAGAAGGATTCCTTTCCCCTGCAGCCTAGCCAGCATTCGTTATGGTTTGATTTCTTTTTCTTTCTTCCTTCCTTTCTCTCTCTCTCTCTCTCTCTCTCTTTCTTTTCTTTCTTTCTTTCTTTCTTTCTTTCTTTCTTTCTTTCTTTCTTTCTTTCTTTCTTTCTTTCTCTCTCTCTCTCTGTCTGTCTGTCTTTCTTTTCTTTCTTTCTTTCTTTCTTTCTTTCTTTCTTTCTTTCTTTCTTTCTTTCTTTCTTTCTTTCTTTCTTGAGACAGGGTCTCAATAGGTAGTTTAGGCTGGCCTTGAATCCACTATGTAGCCCAAGATGACCTCTAATTTCCTGCCTCAGCCTCTCAAGTGCTGGGATTACAGGCATGTACCACCCTGCCCTGCTTATTCTTTCATTTCTTGATGATGGCCCATTCTTTCTGGGGTAAGATGGAATCTCAGCGTTTTAATTTGCATTTCTCTAATTGCCATTGATGTCGAGCACTTCTTTATGTATTCATTGACTATGGCATTTGTACTTCTTCTGTGAAGTGTCTATATATTTCACTTGCACATTTTTTATTAAGTCTTTTATTTTTGGGGGGGTCTAACTTTTTTTTTATATATTCTAGATATTAAACTTCTGTCGGAGGAATGGCTGGCAAAATTTTTCCCATTTCGTAGGTTTTCTTTTCACTCTTTTGGTTGTTTCTTTTGCTGTGCAGAAGCTTTTCAATTTGATGTGAATCCATTTGTTGATTTTTGGTACTATTTCCTGCGCAACTGGAGTTCTGTTCAGAAAGTCCTTGCCTGCACCTATGACCTCAATAGTTTAACCTATTTTATCTTCTTGCAGGTTTCTTTGTTAATATTTAGTTCTTTGATCCATTTTTATTTTAGTTTAGTATTGGTAAGAGATATGCATCTGGGTTCCACCTTTTTCATGTGCACAGCCAATTTTCCCAACACCATTTATTAAAGAGGTTGTCTTTCCTCCAGTATATATTTTTGGCCCCTTGGTCAATGTACTTGGGGTTGTTTCTGCATCCCGTATTCTGTTCCACTGATCCTCCTGTCTGTTTTTGTGCCAGTGCCATGCTGTTTTTATCACTGTAGCTTTGTAATACATCTTCAAGTCCAAGACACTGATGCCTCCCACTTTGCTTTTATTACCCCAGATCACTTTCGCTATTCTGGGTCTCTCGTAGTTCCACGTGAATTTTAGAGTACTTTTTTCCAGTTGTGTGAAGAATGCTGTTGGTATTTTGTAATGGAATGGAATGTAAAGTAGTAAAATCATCTGAGAAATCAATATGGAGATTCCTCAAAAAGCTAAAAATAGAAATTCCATTTGACCCAGCTACTCCTGTTCTAGAGATCTTCCCCAAAGAATTCAAGACTTCATATTACAGTGATACATGCACATCCATGTTTATAACAGCACAGGTCATTTTTTAAAATGAATTTTATTGATACTTGTTTGATATACATAATGATCACATTCATCATAGGGAATTCGTACCTGTACATAATATGTGTTGATGTTTTTCTTTTGGGTGGGAGGTGCTGGGAATGGCTCTCAGGGCCTTGTGCTTGTTAGGCAAGTGCTCTACCACTGAGCTGAATCCCCAGCCCCTTTGATCTTTTCCCCATTCCCCTCCCCTCCCGTCAACACTTCATCCCTCCTTATATATAACAGCTTTGCTTCCACTTCTCCCTCTTTGTTTTTCCTTTTCCTTCCTCCCTTCCCTCCTTCCCTCCTCTTCGTTCCCTTTCCCATTTCAACGTTTTCTTTCTGCTTCCCAATATCTGTCATCCATTTTGACCCTCATTTATGCTTTTGGTTTCTCACACTTTCATTTATGCTTTTCTCACACAAGAGAAACAGTACAATATTTATACATGTGTCTGATTTATTTCTCTTAAAGTATGGTCTCAAGGCGCATCCATTTACCTGAAAATGTCTCGAGTTTATCCTTCTTTATGGCAGAGTAGTACTCTATTGTATATAAAAACCACATTTTCTTTATCCATGTTGATAGGTATATGGGCTGTTTCCAAGATTTAGCTATTACAAACTGTGCTGCTATAAACATGGGTGTGCATATATTGCTGCAGTATGATGCTTTTAATTCTTTTAGGGAGACACCAAGAAGGGGAATAGCTGGGTCAAATAGAACCTCTAGCGTTTTGAGGAATCTCCACACTGATTTCTGTAGTGAGTGTACCAATTTACACTCCCACCAACAGTGGAGAACGGACCCTTTTCCCTCACAGTCTTGCCTGCATTTGTTGTTTGTTGATTCCTTGATGGTAGTCATTCTTCCTGGAGTGAGATGGAACCTCAGTGTCCTTTTATTTTTTACTTATCTATTTATTTATTTACTTATTAGCTGCTGGGGATTGAATTTGGGGCCTTGCACTTGCCAGGCAAGCGCTCTACCACTGAGCTCAGTGTTCTTTTAATTTGCATTTCTTGGATGATCAGTGATGTTGAACATTTTTTTCTTATATTTATTTGCTTTTTGTATTACTTCATCTGAGAAGTATCTATTCATTTCAGATGCTTTTTTTTTTCCTTTTTTTTTTTTTGAGACAGGGTCTTGCTACGTAGCCCAGCCTGGCCTTGGACTCATGTCGATCCTCCTGGCTCAGCCTCCTGACTGCTGGGATTAAAAGTGTGTGCTACCAAGCTCAGCTCCAAAGGATTTTTTTTTTTAAACATTGATGGTGAGGTTCCAATTTTTCTTTCATTGATCAATGGTAAAGTAGCCAGTAGAATATGATTCTGAAAGAAGGTAATTGTGATAATCGTGAATGAGGCACTGATATTGTTAATACATGCCTACAGATAGCATGGTGAAACATGTTCTAGACTTACTGAAGGACTAGAGCAGTGTGCATTAAAAGAATAAGAAATCAGGCCAGCTTATAAAATAAAAGGTGGACTTCAAAGACGATCACCATAGTTAATGCAGCAGATGAATCTGGAGGGGACGTTTTTAAAACCTACCCAGCAGAATCCCTCCTCATCCCAGAAGACCCACTTTCTCATCCTTTACTTGGTTCTGATGTTTCTTCTCACCTAAAAAAAATAAGATCCAGTGTACAGTATCTCTTACTCAGAACACAGCATTGCAGATGCAGACTGGCAGCCACCACTGGATGTTGCTGTTATTTAGCAGCCGTCACAAGGTTCTGGGGATGCTGCAGCTTAGTTTCCCTGATCACATCACTGTTTCACTGTATTAATGGTAATTGTGCTTCTCGGGCTTTTGTTTTGTTTAGATAGACCCTTGATAAATCACACTGGCTGGCCTCAAACTCCTGGATTCCAGCAATCCACCTGCCTCAGCCTCCAGAATAGCTGAGAGTAGAGGTGAATGGCACTGCACCCAGCTTAATATGATATATTTTTTGCTTTTAAATGAAGTAAGCACATGTAAGTAAATGCTCACCTAGTAGGAGCTTATGCACTCAGAATCAGGAGCAACAGTGATGCCAACCGACCAGGTCATCGACATGCGTGACTGAGATGGGAACAGCTTTGCTTTCTGATGGCTCAACATTCACAAACTTTGTTTCTCATAAAACAAATTTAAAACATTGTATAAGATGACCTTCAGGCTGTGTCTAAAAGGTCTATATGAAACACAAATGTAGTTCATATTTAGACCAGGGTCCCATCCCCAAGGTATATCATTATGTGCTTGCAAATATTCCAAAAAAAAAAATCTATACTCCCAAACACTGTGATCCAAAGTATTCCAGATAAGGGAGATTTGGCCTGTTGCAATCTAGGTAGTGTGGAGTCAGGATAGAGAAATACAAATGGACGAATGAAACAGAAAATTACTCTTGCATGTGTGGAAACTTGATTTCTGACAGAAGTGACGTTGCAGACCAGCAGGATACTGACAGCCCGTTCAAGAAATGGTTTGGGCACAATGGGACACCCCTTTTGAAAAAGATGCTTGAAGCCCAACCTGATGACAAAACAATATGCAGGCAAAACTTTTAGAGAATGTATTTATGACCTTAGAGTTGGGAAGGATTCTTAAAATACGCATTTAAAAATTCACAGTAGAAAGGAAAGGACTGATAAGTCTTTTGATATTAAAGTTAAGACCTTCTGTTAATCAAGACTTTGAGCAACAATAAAAACAAATTACTGTGATGGTTAATTATTTATGTCCACTTGACTACATCAGGGAATGAGCAGATAGCTGGTAAAACATCATTCCTGGACATGTCAGGGAGGACGGTGCTGGAAGAGACTAGCATGTGAACCAGCAGGACAAGGGAGGTTCTCTCTCCCCAGTACGGGCAGGTGCCTTTGTCTCTGCGAAGGCACAAGTAGTACAAAAAGGCCGAGCAAGGACAGATTTGCTCTCTCTTCTTGAACTGGTACAGCAGTCTCCTCCTGCCTTAGGATATCAGAGCCGTTGTTGCTTGGGCCTTCGGGAATCCAGGACTTAACATCAATATCCTTTCCAATTCTCAGGGCTTTGGTTTTCTTTGTTTGTTCTGTTTTTTTGTTTTTTGAGCCCTGGATTGAATCCTGAGAACCAACAGGGTCTCAGTATGTAGTTAAGGCTGGCCTTGAACTCACTATGTAGCCCAGGCTGGCCTCGAACCCACAGCGATCCTCCTGCTTCAGCCTCTCGAGTGTTGGGATTATAGGTGTGTGCCACGGTGCCCAGTTTTGGATTCGGACTTAATCACATCACTGCTTTTCCGTTCTCTAGCTTATAGTTTACATTTATTGTGGGACCTCTACCCCTCCAAAATCACACAAGCCAATTCCTATAAAAAATACCCTCTTTTAAAAATTTTTTCTTGCAGTATTGAGGAGAAACATTCTCTTATGTATTGATATATATTCTATTTTATTTCTCTGGAAACTCTTAGCCAACAGAAAAATTAGGTGAAAATACTTGCAACACATTTAACCAATAAAGGATTAGTTTTAGCACACAAAAATGTTTTAAAACCTAAAATCAAAAAGAAAAAGACATGGATAGTTACCCTACTTAACATAAAGCAAGAACAGCTTCCTGTGGACTGATAATCTTATCCCTAGATTATGAATATTTGCATTTCTGTTTAATCATTATACTATAAATGGATAGATAATAGATAGTATAGATGTATTAGAAATATAAATAAGATAATATAGATATACATAGCTATATGTTAAATCGTTTTTGTAGATTTTAAATATTTAATAATAACTTGGCAAAAACAAAATACATCAAAAGAATAGAAAGAAGGATTTAATAGGAAAAACCTGAAAATAATAAAATGGAGAAGCTGCTGTTACAGTCTCATTCAAATAAACAATTTTTAAAAGATTTTTGGGGAGTGGGAATGTAGCTTGGTGGTAGCATGCTTGCCTAGCATGTGTGAAGCCCTGGATTCGATTTTGAGTATAACCAAAAAATAAGAAAAAAAAAGTTTTTAAAGTTAACTAGCCAGTTTTTACAAAGAGGAGATGGTAAAGAATGGGAAGGATTTCCTCAAAGAACCAAGATCTTCAAGTTATTTAAGGGTTAACTTTATAATGAAGAATATAAATACCTATTTCTAATAATAAAATCTTCACAAACTCAAAGAACCCAGATCTTCAAGTTATTTAAGGGTTAACTTTATAATGAAGAATATAAATACCTATTTCTAATAATAAAATCTTCACAAACTTTGAAATATAAATGGAGCATCAGAATAGAGGTGCCAAGAAACCCTGCCAGCGGATCCAGTTACGCAACAAGCGACAGGTCCCTCTGGCTTATTAGTCTCTATGACAACTTCAGCTCTTCCGGGGGCGGGGAGATGTAGACCTCCCACAGTGCAGCGGGCTCATCCACCACCCACAGGGCAAGCAGGGAGTCTGCGCAGGGTAGCGCCACGTGAGAGAAAGGTCCCCGGACTTTTTAAAGATGTGGAAATGAGGTGAAAAGGTCATTCCATTGTTTTCCTGCCCAAAGCCTTTCTTAACGCACCCTTCACATCTTTGTTTCTCAGTGAGTAGATTAAGGGATTCAGCATTGGGATCACCACCGTGTAGATCACAGCAACCGTCTGGTCCTGGGTCAGGGAGTAGCTGGACTTGGGACGCAGGTACATAAAAAGGGTGGTGCCGAAGAAGAGGCAGACAGCAGTGAGGTGGGAGGCACAAGTGGAAAATGCCTTGACCCTGCCGGGGGATGATTTCATTCTCAGGATGGTGATGAGGATTAAGAGGTAGGAGACCAAGATGGTGAGGGTGCAGCTCAAAAGGTTGAAACCTGCGAAAATGAAGAGCAAGATCTCACACAGTGAAGTGTCCACACAGGACAAGGACAAGATGGGTGGTCCATCACAGAAGAAATGAGTGACCACGTGAGCACCGCAGAATTTCAGACTGAAGATACAGCTTGTGTGGATCAGGGAATTGAGAAAGCCTGCGCTGTAGGAGCCCACGATCAGAGAGGTGCAGACCGCAGGAGACATGGTGGTGGAATAGAGCAACGGCTTACAAATAGCAGCATAGCGGTCGTAGGCCATGGCCGCAATGAGGTAGCACTCACTGGTGGCGAGACCTGCGTAGAAGAACATCTGAGCAATGCAGCCAAGATAGGAGATCACCTTTCTCCTGACCAAGAAGTTTGCCAGAGCCTGGGGTACAACGGTGGAGGAGTAGCAGAAGTCCAGGAAAGCCAGGCTCTTCAGGAGGGAGTACATGGGTGTGTGCAGGGCAGTGTCCGTGTGGATCAGGAGGAAGAGAACCAGGTTGCCCAGCACAGTGACCACGTACACGCCCAGGAACAGTGCAAAGAGCAGCATCTGGAGCTGGGGGTCTCTGGTGAGGCCCAAGAGTTCAAACTCCATCCCCTGGGTCAGGTTTGTCACCTCCATGCTTAGCAGTGCTCTGGGTGTGGACGCCATTCAAAGTGGGCCTGAACACCTGGGGGCTTACTGGGTCAAATTCTGCCCTCAGCACAGCCTCCCGGAGGTTAGTCTGACTTGGCTGGTATATGGTCTTCTCTACTTGGCTGGTTGGCTCCTTGATTAGCTGGTAAGCATTACTTGAGTAGCAGCAGAAAATATAAAAGAAATACATGCAATTCGATCTCTCAAGGATAGTAAAACGTTATTAATGTTAATAAAATATTAATAAAATTTTGTGTTCTCCCTAAGAGAAATGTAAGAGTGCCTGACCTCAAAGGTTTACATTCTAGAGATAGCATATCTCATTTAAACGCTCAGGCTCTGGTGTCAAAGTGCCAAGGTTCAAAGCCAGGACTTCACTGCACGCTAGCCACGCAATCTTGGGAAGGCGACTTAACCTCTCTGAGTTTCGGTTTTCTTGTGTGTAGAATAAGGATAACAGCACGTCTCTTAAAAATTGTTGTAAAGATCCAGTGAGTTCATGTAAGCATTTGAACCGAGTCTGTCACCTTGAGAAAGCTCTGGGAATGTTAGTTGTGATTACTCTCACTGGGGAGACAGACCTACTACACAAACAAATGTGATAAGTGAAATGAAGCAACAATAGCAACCGAACAGTTTAGACAGAGACACATCTGCTCAGCAAGAATGACTGAGGATGGCTCCCTGGCTGAGCTAGCAAACAGCCCCATGAACCCAGCACTGTCCAGGCACTACGGTGGGTCCTAAAGATGAGGAGGGCTGAGATGTGGAGAGACAGAGATGGTGTCAAGAGCAAATTGGGTCTGTGAGCCGGGAAGCATCTATCCAGTGGAAATCACCATCTATAGTTCAGGAAGACATGAGCCATTCCCAGGGAGAGAACACCCTGGACTAGGGCCACTGGGGCCAGCAGGGGAGGGTCAGCCCCTCTTATAGACTGAATTACCTTGGGGTTCTCAAGGGGGCTGAGCATCTTGTGCTGTCTGATGAAAACTCTCAGCTGTGAACTTGAAGCCAGCAGGTGCGACTAAGTAGGACAGCAAGGGCACAAGTGAGCCACCTCTTCCTCCCCTGTGGAGAGTAAATAAATAACACAGCCGTGAAAGATGTTGGCAGGATTGAGGACAGCAGGCAATGTTTCTGGTTAATCTTACTGGCAGAATTTCCAGAATTATCAAGGTCTACAGGCAGGAGAAGATTCCAGACATGCAGATAACTAAATTTAGCTGCCAGGTAGGCAACAGAGAGGCATTTTTTCTGTTGAGAGAACACTGTGGCTGGTGATGAGGAAAAAGGTTTTAGTAATGCCTAGAGATCTAACAAGTTCTAATAATTTTGAGACACTGAATATGACTGCAGATTTGAACACAGAGCTTTTGGAGCACATGGAGCATCATTCTTGATTTATTTCATGTCACTGTGAGATAGCATTCAGCTGTTCTCAGTACAACAGCTGCTACTTTATATAAGTTCCAATATTGCAGAACGTGGGTAGTATTAACTTTGTACTGCAAATGTCATCGGCCACATTAGTGTCAAAAGCCACCTGAGCTTCAAGGCATATTACAGAACTTCAGGGAAGTGACAGTAAAACTCTCACTGCAAAAATAATTTATAGGAATTTCTAGAAAGTGGACAGGTGGACCTTAGGAGAAAAGCAGAAGTACTTGAGACTTCATATCTTCTTTCCTCAATAGATGGTTTCAGTTTAGGTAATAGTTCTCCAAGTATTTCTCTGATTAAAGAATGGACAGAAACAGAGAAGCAGGAATGTGTCTTCTGCTCCCCATCGTGTAGACGAGACAGGAGGCCTCCCCCGGGGCGGAGGGCTGGGACAGGCAGAGGAGGGCGGCGGGCAGCCCAGCAGAGAGCTGGTCAGAACCTCACGCTCATCGCTTCCTTTCACTCATCACTTCCTCTTGGCCTCTTCTCCTCCCCTTCTCTTTTGAATTTCTCTTCTCCAATCTGCTAAATTCATAATTATTCTAAATATAGGAAGTTAGTTATGGAAGGGGTTATACAAAAATTGATATCTTTGATGGTTTTCCGTGAGATGCCGTAATAACCTTTATTTCTGTTGGCTGCAGTTTGTACCTGTGAATAAAAAGTAGGAAGAAATGTAAAGGTGGCCACATCTCAGGGAGCGAGAGTGCGGTGGGGTGTGGAGGTGCGAGAGCGGGTGCCTGGGCCAGCGGGTGAGGGAGGCACAGACAAAGAGACAGGTTTACACTGAACTTTGACTTCTCCCTGGGACAGCACAGGAAGAGAGCACACAGACCGGCGGTCCAGGTAGCACCCAGGGTGTTTATGTTTCTTTAATGAACCTAAATAACATAGCTTGTGATTTAAAAACACCGTGAATGCTTAAAATTTAAAAATGTATTACAGTAAGAGACACATTGCCAATAATCATCCTCAAAATTTTCCCCCTCACTTTGAACACACTTATCTCATCACTCTTGCTGCTTTCTGAAGCACTGCCGGACGTCTTCTTTTATGTCTTTAGTTGTGCTGTCACGGCCGCCTCCATGTCCTGAATCAGCTCAGAAACATTGCTTTTCAGAGCCATTAAAACTTCGGGGAAGAGCCATAAGTCACATTGTACCAGATCAGTGAATAACATGGAAGAGAACGCACCATAATGCTTTCACGAGCTTGCCTTTGCATTGGATGGCATTTGGCAGCAACATTCACTGTACTTTTTGTCTTACTTTGTAAAGACACACATGAAAGAGGACTTCCAGAATTGCTCCAGAAAGTTGTAAGAACAACAGGATAAGCGCGTTAAAAGCGAGTGCAAGTATTTTGAAGGGAATTAATGCGAATGTGTCTTTTACTCTAAGAACTGAGGAGTACTAAGGATTGAACCTAGGTCTTTGCACTGAGCTACATCCCCAGCCCTTTTTATTTAATTGATTTTGGGGAGAGGTGCTGGGGATCGAACTCAGGGCCTTGTGCTTGCCAGGCAGGCACTCTACCACTTGAGCTAAATCCCCAGTCCCCCTTTTATTTGTTTATATTTATTTTGGGGGGGGCAAAGTGTCACTAAGTCACTGAGTTGCTCCAACTGGACTCAAACTTGCAGATCTCCTGCCTCGGCCTCCTAATCTCTAGCAGTAGTCCCTAGAGCTGGGATTACAGGCAGGTGCCAGCATGCCCAGAGACACATTTTTAAAAATATGAACATTTACTGTCTATTTTGACCACACCTCATCGTTCTTAGTGAAGTGTCTTGCCCAAGGCTCAGTGGAGAAGCTCGCTGTGTGTGCAGATTCTAGGTTCCCACTGTATGACAGTCGATCAAATAGGCTCATAACTGAACCCCAAACTGTGGTAATTTCAAAGCAGGTGGTCTCTGACCCACGCTCTGAGAAACACTAAACCATGGGCCTTTGGCAGAGTGGACAGGGCACCTTCCTAAGCCACATGTGCATCTCCTTCCTAACTTGGGAGAATTCTCTGTCTTGGGAAATTGGCCTGTGGGTAGGATGACTGTCCTGGTCATTCACTTCCCTTCAGTAGTTAATTGTTTTCATACAGCTGCACACTACTTGATGAAATAAAAAGCCAGGGAATTTCCTCTTCAACATTGTTTAAGATATTCTTAAGCAAACCACCAAATTCCAGCAGAACACACGACTTGATTGTTGAGCGTTGCTCGGAGCCTCAGAAAGTGAACCCTCGGCAGAAGAAGGAAAGAGACAGAGCCAGGCTCACGGGGTCCGTTGGTGGAGCAGGGTGAGAGCCCAGCACGGGTTCTAACCTCTCGTGCGGGAGAGGAGCTAGGCACCCCCACACCCCACACACCTCACTACTGGTCCTGCGCTCACAGGGGGCACCCCAGAGCCTGCTCTTCCCCGGGAGCTTTAGTGGCTCCCGGTTGGGAAGGAGGATGTGTTCCCTGATGAGCTTTTGGGGGGCAGGTGAGGAAGTGAGAAAAACTGGCCCCACCAGACCCATTAAAATGTTTGCAAAGTTAGCAAACATTTCCCAGAGTGCCCCTGAGGAGTCAGGGGACTGAGGAACTGGGAATGAGGGGAACATCGAATCCTTCACAACAGGCTGCTCATTAATCTCATTAATCTCAATTCACCTCACTCTAAACTTAACTCTTATTTGATTATTAACTGTACTTACTCTACCCTGGAAAATAAAGTTTTTTCTCTCTTTTATGACAGTCCCCATGTACATTTGTGCCCTAGATTACAGCTGTCCTTCAAGACTGTAGTAAAATTAGAAGTATGTTATTTAGTTTCCAAACATTTGGAAATTTTCTAGAGATTTATTTTTTCAGCCATGGCTTTCACACTGAGCTACATTCCCAGCCCTCTTTTTTATTTTGGGACAAGATCTTGCTAAATTGCTCAGGCTGGGCTCAAACTTGCAATCCTTCTGCTTCAGCCTCCCAGAGTTCTGAGATTCCAGGTGTGTGTCATCATGCCTGGCTTGTGTTATTTATGTCTAATTGAATATCCTGGTCAGATTACATACTTTCCATGACTTCGATGCTTTTGAATTCATTGAAACTTGTTTTATGGTCTATAATATGGTCTATCTCAAATGTTCCATGTCTGTTTGAAAGAATATATATTCTGCTTTGCTGTGGAATGTTCCATAAATGTCAGTTGGGCCAAGTTGGTTGGGGTTGTTAAATTGGTTCGTTAAATCTCATATATCCTTTGTTTTTATGCCTGCTCATACTATCAGTTATTAAGAGTGTGGATTTGGGGCTGGGGATTTAGCTCAGTGGTTAGAGTGCTTGCCTTCCAAGCACAAAGCCCTGAGTTCGATCCCCGGCATCAAAAAAAAAAAAAAAAGAGTGTGGATTTGTTTAACTATAATTGCGGAATTTGTTTATCTTCACATTCTTCAGTTTTTGTTCTACATATTTTGAAGAGCTAGGGGTTTGGGGATTTAGCTCGGTGGTAGAGCACTTGCCTAGCAAGCACAAGGCCCTGAGTTCAATCCCTAGCACCCCCGCCACCACCAAAAAAAGAAATGGTTAGGATATTTCGAAGAGCTGTTACTAGGTACAAAAAATTTAGTACTCTCCTCTTGATAAATGTGCCCACTTAATATAAATGACCTCATGTGTGCCTGCTAATATTGTTTATTCTGAAGTATGCTCTGATATTGTTACAGCTACTACAGGTTTATTTTGACTACTACTAGCATGGTATCTCTTTCAATCCCATTACTTTTAATATGTTTGTATATTTATACTTAAAGTGCATTTCTAATGGGAAGCATATCACTGGTTCTTGAGTTTTTAATTTCATTTAAAAATCTCTGACTTTTAAATGATTTGTTAAAACATTTACATTTAGTGTGATATTGATACTTATATCTGACTTTATCATCTTATTAATTTTTTTCTATTTGTTGCATTTGTTATTTGTTCTTCTTTCTCTTCTCTTTTTGGAGTGAATATTTTTTGTGATTCCATTTTTTTGTGTTGTTGTTGACCTAACATCTACAATTCTTTGTTTTGTTATTCTATTGGTTGTTTTAGGGTTTATAGTATTCACCTATACCTCATCACAGCCTAACTTCAAATGATATTATACCGCTTCATGAATAGTTTAAGATGTTTTGGCATACAACTGTAATCTCAGTTATTCAGGAGGCTGAGGCAAGAAAATTGCAAATTCAAGGCGAGCCTGAGCAACTTAGTGAGACTCCTGTCTCAAAAAAAAACCAAAAAAATTTAATTTCTCTGTTTCCAGGCCATGTGCTATTGTCGACATACATTTTATCTTTATTTACATTATAAATCCTATCATACATTATTATTATTTTTAAAATATTGTTTAATCAATTAAGTTTAAAGAAATTTAAATGACAGGTAAATAATCTTTGATATTTCTTCTTCTTTTACTTCTCCTTCCTCTTCCTCTTCTTCCTCTTCCTCTTCTTCTTCTTTTCCTTTTTCTTCTTCTTTTGAAACAGGATTGAACCCAGAGCTTTCACTCTGAACCACATTCCCAGTCCTTTGAAGAAAAATTTTTTAAGAATTTTGAGACAGGACCTTGCTAGGTCATTAAGTTGCTCAGGCTGGGCTTGAAATTGTGGTCCTACTGCCCCAGCCTCCAGAATGCTGCAATGACAGGTACACCCAGCTATTGAGTAGTTTCTTCATGCAATGTACTCATCACTGGATGAATGAACTCTTGAGGGAGAGCCCTCTGTAGATCCCTGGGGCTTTCTCTCTGTGCAGATTTTCTCTGTGGTCTTCTGTCACAAACGGACATTCCATGGTCTGCTTGGATCTCTGCTCCTTCTCCTCAACTCAGGGAGTCTTCCTGGCACTGCTCAGCCCCTTCTGTGCTCTGTGATCTGGAAACTTTTTAAAGGAGTAAGCTGGGGCAAATCAAACACTTAACTTCATTGCTTCTCAACTCAGGGATCTTTTTTGTTGTTGTTGTTCTGGGGATTGAATTCAGGACCTTGTGTTTGCAAGACACGTTCTCTAACCACTCCACTAAATCCCCAGCCCAACTCAGGAATCATTGTCTTTCATTGTTTCATGTCTAGTATTTTCAAAGCTGTCATTTCATGTATTTCAAAATTCTTTTATTCTCACTGGTATAGAAGTTGTCTAGCATGTATGAGGCCCTGGATTCAATTACCACCACTGCAAAGGAAAAAAATCACTTTGCCACCTTATGATTTCTGTAAATTATTGTGTACTTACTATGGTCTCTTCTACCTTCTGGTTTTTGCTTCTGCTTGTCATCTTCATTCAGCATTGCACAGATCCAGTACAAAACTGAATGCCTTCTTTGCTATACTACACACATACGCACATGTGCACACACACACACAAACACACACACTTCTCTCACACAAAGTATTCACGCAGAAAGTTTACTAAAGATTTTTGTGGGAGATAAAGGAGAGGTCTAAATTGAATTTATTCATACAATTCCAAATTTCCTACAGGGTTTTATTGTTCTTAAAATTACCTTTGGGCATCTGACACATGGGCTGGGTCTCTGGACATCACTCCCGCAATACTTGGCCTTTTAGTATCTTCTAATTTCTCCTATATCCTCTCTTTCTCTTTGTCCTTTTTCTCTCTTTTCTTTATTTTTAATTTTCAGGTACTTGTTTGCAATATATAGTGATCACATTCATCATGGATCACTGGAATATGTACATACTATATCTTAATTTTTCTATTGCCCTTTTTCCTCCACTCTCTCCTCACTTCCTCCATCTTTTTTTTTTTTTTTCTGGTGCTAGGCATCGACCTCAGGGCCTTGTGATTACCAGGCAAGTATTCTACAGCTGAGCTGAGTCCCCAGCTCCCTTCCTCCATCTTGACTGTTCTCTCTTTTTTTGGGGGGGAGGGATGCTGGGGATCAAACTCAGGGCCTTGTGCTTCTAAGGCAAGCACTATAATCACTGAGCTAAATCCCTAGCCCCAGTTCTCTCATTTTTTTACAGACCTTCTTAAGAAACACAAAGTCAAATTCTTCTCCTTGTCTCAGTTTTCCCTTTGTTAAGTTCATTTCTTCTTAAATTTCTGCCTACCTTTATACCCTCTTCCTCTCACCTTAAACCCCAAATTTATCAAGCCCCAACAAAAGTGATAGCATTTGTTATGATGCAGTCATCTCTTATGGGATTTTCGGCAAGATGGCAGCTGCTTCTCACTCTCTTCTAGGGACCATCCTTCCCATCCCTGATTGCACATGCCACACTTCATCAGGAACTAGAATCTGCACCTCTGCAGGCCTTGCAGCATTTTCCATGAGTGAAATGCAGCCCAGTGGCCCTGGTGAGTTCAAGAGTCTGGCATTGCTGGGCATGGTAGAGCGCACCTGTAACCCAGCACTAGGGAGGCTGATGCAGAAGGATCGCTGCAAGTTTGAGGCCAGTCTGGGCTACATAGTGAGTTGAAGACCAGCCAGAACTGCATAGTGAAATCCTGTCTCATAAAAACTGTTTTATGGTTTCTTACTAGAGGGAAATCACCAGAAGGTAACTAAAATGATCAATATAAAAAAGTTACCAAAGCAAGAAATCATGTTTGAGTCAAAATATTACTAATACATCAAATTGGGCCCCTTGAAGAAGAGAGGATGAGGAAATTTTGAAATCAGAAAAGATAGAAGAAAGAACAAAGTGAAATCTGAAGAGAAAAATTGTACTATGTTAAAATTCTCTGTAGGAAAATAATACGTGGATGATGTAGCAACAGTAATTAGGAGTAATTCATGATGACCTATTGAAAAGTTTCCCCATATTTTATTTCTGATGTAACCAACTCTTCGAGAAGGACTGATCATTTGTCCTTATCACAGGGAAGTAGTCAGGAAGGAGAGCCGTCGAGGAGCACACCATGTCCTGGAAGCTGAGGACCTTGGATGAAAAGGGCTGCAGGTGTCCCTGGACGGAGGCACCTTGGCCATGGGACTCGCCTATCTGCGACACTTAGAGGAGATTCCAGGGCACCAGCCCTGCTGGAATGTGCTGTTGGACAAGTGAGAAAAGTAGGTAAGTGGGATAGATTACTCTTGCAGAATAGCAATATGAAAAGAGGGTGTGTGTGATTCCGGTTTTGAAATTTGTGGTTCAATACCTCATGTGTTGGTTGAAAGTTCAGATATATAAATATGAATAATAAAGATAGGTATTGTATTATAAAATCTTTATTGTATTATAAAAATTATATTATAAAAAGACTACTACATTTTTGACTGATCTATTTCATAAAGACAAATATGAAATGCTTCCACTATCATTTTGAATTATCAATTTCTTCTTCAAGTACTGTTTTTTCCTTTCCATTTTAAGGTCATGTGATGGCTACTTGTGGTGTCATCTTGAATGGATTAAAAACACCTAGCAGATTAGTGGAGCACTGTTCGGGGTGTCTGAGATTGATTTGTAAATCAAAAATTGAAAAGAGAAGCCCCACCCTGGACGTGGGTGGCATCGGCCAATAGGTTTGTAGCCTGGCTGAAATAAAAAGGGAGAAAAGAAGGAAGTCTCCCTTATGGCTTCTTCAGAGGCACTCTCATCTTCACCATCACCTTTGGACATTTCTCTCCAGTTCCTTCAGGCTTCAAGTGCCGACTCTTCAGCACCGACTCTCCAGGCCAGATCCTTCAGTCGTCTGATACGGACCCTCACCTCTGCAATGAGCTATAGGTCTTTGACTTTCAACTGGGTAGTCCAGTTCTCCAACATGCAGATGGCTCTTTTGCATTCTTCTACCCTTGATGCCACAGGCTGCCATTGTAACCCTACAGTGTACTCCTGGAAAGTCACGGTTCAGAATTCTCCGCCTCCGTCATTCATGGATTTTTCCTTAGAACTTAACTAATAATTGATCATGGAAACCCCCGCGATTTCACGGGAACCGCAAATATCCGCCCCAGTTGTTTTTTTGGCGGGCAGGAGGTTTGTAAGTAGCCAATCTGAGAGCGTTAGTTTGTTCTCCTTGCTGCTGATTGGCTGCTGCCCTGTAACCCATCTCCAGAAGGTGCACCAGCATTCTGCATCATAACAGGTTGCTGTAGTGCCTGTAGCTATCTCAAGTATTCTTGGTTTTGCTCGTCTTAAAGCCCTGAGATCCCTAAAATGCCACCAAAGTGCCCTGCATCTTCTAAGGTTGCACTAATACAGTACTTTATTAAATTAAATTACATAATTGTGGGAGTCATAGCATATTTAGGGTTTAAACTATAAAAATAGGCATTTATACGCATTTTCCTGACCATATCTGAAATTCACTTTTTCACAATTCATGGGTGTGCTAGAAACGTAGCCCCCATGAATTTTGAGGGTTCACTGTGCTTATGTGTGTGTGCGTGTGTGTGTATGTGTATTTTTAATTAAATCTGCTCATCTAGTGAACCCTGATACAGGCTATATTGTTAGGTGCAAAACATTCATGATTGTAGTATCATTTGTCCAATAGTTAATTTAGAGACAGGCAAGTGCTCTACCACTAACCTAAATTCTCAGCTATCTGATTTCTTTTTTTTAAAAGCCTTTTAAAAAGAAAAAAGGCTTTGGGGCTGGGGATTTAGCTCAGTGATTAGAGTGCTTGCCTTGAAAGCACAAGGGCCTGAGTTCGATCCCCGGCACCACAAAAAAAAAAAAAAAAAAAAAAAATGTTTTGATACTGGGTGTGGTGGTACATGCCTGTTATCCTGGCACTCTGGGAGGCAGAGGCAGGAGTATGGAGTAAATCCAGACTAGGCAATTTAGTTTAATGAGAGCCTGTCTCAAAATTAATTAAGTAGAAAAGAGTTCAGAAAATGGTGGAGTGGTAAGCAACTACAACTCAGCCTCTTGCAGAATTAGAATCTAGACACTGGAAAATAACAACCTGAAGAAGAAAAAGGGAGAGAAATAGAGCCCCAGGAACTAGGAAGAAGCTGACAAAAAAAAAAAATTAAAACCTACAGAGAAATTGAAGGGACAGAATACAACGTGGAGCACCCAGCTTGTGGCTCACGGGAAAGGGAGACTGAACCTACAGAAAACAGAGTGAAAGCTGGGGACTCCAGACGGCCTCCGGGAGCAATGCAGTGGTGGAACTGACACGGGAGCGCTGTGATCTCAGGCAGCATGCGGGATTCTGCTTCCACATGAGTCCTTTGACAGGCAACAACTAGTGAGTTAGTCCAGTCCCAAGCAACTGCCACATTCATGGAAAGAGTGCTTGGTCAGATGTCATTCCAGGAAAGAGTGATTGAACCCGGGACTCAGAGCAGCTGTGATGGCTTCACTTTAGGGCTCCAAGTGTTACATTCCCAGAGTGACTGGGTGAGAGACAGTCACAGGAAACAGCCGCTATCAGGGATTAGGTTGAAAAGAGACCCCTGAGGGGTTGAGCTAAAGGACATAGTCACTTGTCCCCATAGCCAGAAGCCAGGCCTGAGGCGCTCAGGACTTGGAAGTCATGGCATCGCTGCCCACACCCTACTTCTATAGCCTCCTGGTGCCTGCATCCAGCATGGCCCTGAGGTCTGACTGCCTTCTTATCCTCTAGTGTGAAAAAGGATATGTCTTGACTCAGACATTCCCCCAAAATTGTAGATACTGGAGGAAAACCACACATTTAAAATCACAGAGAAATTTCCTTTTCTTTTTTTTTTTTAAGCATGCTTTTTTTTGTCTTTTCTTTTTTCTCTTTCCTGTCCTATTTCCTCTTCACCAGTTTATTGGGGTTTGGAGAATTTTCTTTTGTCTATTTTCTTTTTTTTTGACACGAGGTCTTGCTATGCAATTCAAATTGGACTTGGACTCACTATCTTACTATATAGCCCAAACTGGCCTCAAATTCATGGCAATCCTCCTGCCTCAGCCTCCCAAGTGCTGGGATAATAGGCATTTGCCACCACACTCAGCTTCCTTGCTTCTTATCTCTTTTACTTATCTTTTGTTTCTCTTTTTTTCCTTCTTCACTTTTTACTCTTCCTTTTTTTTTTTTTTTTTT
>PVJO010007061.1:0-84620 GCA_004026905.1 Hystrix cristata | reverse complement strand
GAGAGAGAGAGCGAGAGCAGGAAAGGAGGAGGTAGGTATAGGAGTCTGAGAGAGAATACAGTGAGTCAAACACTTCAGGAGCCAGGTGCAGTGGCGCACACCTGTAATCCCAGCACATGGGAGGCTGAGGCAGGAGGATTGCCATGAGTCTGAGGCCAGCCTGGGCTACACAGCAAAACCCTGTCTCAAAACAGCACAAAATCAATGGCTAGAATGTAGGGCAACCACACAATGAACTCTGATTCAGCCCTAATGCAGCGTGGCCGTCTCTGGCAGAGCTGGAAAGAGCACCCACGATGTTGAAAGGACAGACAGATGCCAAGGGCTTGTTAGGCTGGACTCCAGGACCATCGTGCAGTATCTAATTGTGATGGTGAGTCTTGGTGACACCGTGAGTTTGAAATCACTGATGACCATGAAGCGGAGGAAATTGTGAACCTCACAGGCGGGTCAAGTGAACTGGGAATGTGCAGTTCAGAGGCCAGCAAAGATAATGTGTTCCTGTCCCGTTTGTCTGTTCTCATTGTACCAGGACCACAGTTGGCAGAACGGCCAAGGGGAAGGGGACAGAAATGCCCAGGAGGGAAGATCCTGGGGTTCTTTTTTCAGAGGAATGTAAAATATATGTACAAATAAATGCCTCAAAGGAAAAAAATGAGCCAGGCACAGTGGCACACACCTGTAATCCTAGCACATGGGAGGCTGAGGCAGGAAGATCTTGAGTCCGAGGCCAGCCTGGGCTATGTCATGAAACACTGTCTCAAACAAACAAGCAATGGAATTCTGATACCCGCAATAACATTAACGAGTCTTGAAAACATGTAAGTGAGAGACAAGGGACAAATATGGCACAACATCAGTGATAGGAAGTAACTAGAATCAGTAGATTCAGAGGGTCTAGGGACTCTCTGAGGGGGTCCCCAGAAGCGGGGAGAGGGAGCTACTGTTATTGGGAACAGAGCTTGTTTGGGATGATGAAAGACTCTAGAGACGGAAGGTAGGGACGGCCGCACAACATTACAAACGTGCTTAATATCACGTGGCCTTGAATTCACTGTGTGACCCAGGCTGGCCTAGCTCACCTGAGTGCTGGGATCACAGGTGTGCACCAGAACACTCAGATAAGACGACACTGCTGTTTATTTATTTATTTTCCTTATTTTGGGTTTTTTGAGACAAGGTCTTGATATGTAGTCCAGGCTGATCTTTTTTCATTTTTGGTTTTGGTTTTTTTTGTTTTTTGAGGCAGGGTCTCGCTACGTAGTTCAGGCTGGCCTTGGGCTCACTATGTAGTCTAGGCTGGCCTCGAACTCACAGTGATCCTCCTGCCTCAGCCTCCCGAGTGCTGGGATTACAGGCACGTATCACCATGCGTGGCCACCAGGCTGGTCTTGAACTCTTGAATTCCATGTGATCCTCCTACCTCAGCCTTCCAGGTTCTGAGAATATAGGTCTGAACCACCACACCCAGCAAAAGTACATTTTAAATGGTCATAGCGAGTTGGCATGGTGATGCCAACTTGTAATCCAAGATACTCAGGAGGTTGAGGCAGAAGGATTGCAAATTAGAGGCCAGCCTGGGTAATTCGGCAGGAACTCATTTTGAAATAAAAATTTTTTAAAAGGGATAGGGATGTAGGTCAGTAGTAGAGCACGTGCCTAGTGTGAACAGGGCCCTGGGTTTGAGCTCCAGCACTGCAGGGGGAAAAAAAAAAGAAGATCAAACTGGTCAATTTTATGTTATGTATTGTTTTACCATTTGCCATTTATTTATTGTGTTTTGAGACAGGGTCTCACTATGTAGCACAGGCTGGTCTCCAATTTGTGGCACCTGCCTCAGCCTGAGTGCTGGGATGACAGGTGTGTGTCACCACGCCTGGCTTTAACCATGTTTAAAAAAAAAATCTAGCCAGATGTGGCTGGCAAATATTTATCATGGGCTGTGATGTGCCAGGAATCGGGCTAGCTCTGGAGGGATCTAGTGGGAGAGGAAACAAAAGCCCCATCACCTCAGAGCTGACGTCATAGTGCAGGGAGGAGACAGACAATGAGTAAACCAGCACGACATCCAGAGCAGTGTCACCTGCACAAGTGTAGTGCAAGCCACGTAGATTTTTGTTGTTGTTCTGGTTTTTGTTTTTTGGTTTTTTTTCCTTTGGTGCTGGGGATGATGTGCGCCCTGCCACTGAGGTATACCCCAGTCCACATAGGTTATTTTAAATTTTCTGGTAGCATAGTTAACAAAAAAAAGGTGAAATTAATTTTATTTTATATATTTATTTACTCAGGTCCTTGAACATGCTGCACAAGCACTCTACTACTCAGCTCACCTCCAGCCCTAATTTTATATTTCATATGTGCACTATGTCAGTGATATGTGGTGATAAACGTAATCAAAAGAAATAAAAAATAGGAGATACATGGTGATATGACTGACATATGGAGAGAAGGGTAACTATTTTCTATGGTGAGCACAGGAAGCCCCAACAAGGTGGTGAGGGAGGCCTGAGCAAAGAGACCTGAGGAGCTGAGGGAGTGAGCCACACTGATATCTGGGATGGAGTGCTCCAAAAAATGGGAATGGCAGGTGCAAGGGCCCTGAGGCAGGGCTGTGCCTCAGAGTTAAGGGCTAGCAAGTAAGCCAGTGTGTACAGAACAGAGGGAGCAAGGCAGAGCAGGCAGGAGGTGAGGTCACAGGGATCACATAAGAACTTCGGCTTTTATTCTGAGTGAGGTGGGGGGCCACAGGAGGGATTTGAGGAAGGGACTCGTACCATCTCAATTCTTTTCTTTGGGGGAGGGACGTGCTAGGGGTCGAACTCAGGACCTTGCACTTGCTAGGCAAGCACTCTACCACTGAGCTAAATCTCCAATCCCTCGATTCTTTTCTTTTACTGTTTGTTTTGTTTATTTGAGATGGGGCCTCGCTATGTAGTCCAGGCTGTCCTTACTCGCAGTGATCCTCCTGAGTGCTAAGACTACAGATGCACAGCACCATGCCAGACCAGCATCTCACTCCTGTAAAAGGATTCTACAGCCAAGTGGAGCTATTTCTGTTGGCAGTAAGGAGGTGACTGCAGTAGCCCAGGCGGAAACCAGGGGCAGCTGGACTAGCAGTAGGGGTGGCCTTCGGGGACATTTCGAAGGTCAAGCCGACAGGACTTCCTGCCGGTCCGGATGTGGGAAGCAGACAGGAGTCCCAAGTCCCTGCGCAGACCCCAGCCTGTGCGCCAACAGGGCGGAGGGTGGACACCTCGGCGCAGCCCCATGCCAGGCGTCCTGCCTGAGTTACTTTAAGCGGTGTCAGCTGGGCGCAGTGGCACATCCCTGGAATCCTGCACTCCAGGAGACTGAGGCAGGAGGATCACACGTTCGAGCCCAGCGTGGGCAGTTTAGCAACTTGGCAAGCCCCTGTGTCAAAAAAAAAAAAGTTGTCAACCAGGTGTGGGTTGCATCACTGGAGAGGAAAGGTCCAGGGTTGAAGCCAGTAAGACTCAGGTAGGCACTGGGCAAGGAGCCAACCACAGTATGGTGTCAAGGGTTGGGCCTCCTTTCCCTTCCCCAGGCCAGGAAAAAAAAATCACCTTTCCCATCTCCGCCTGCATTCACTTTCTCCCAGGCCTGTCTTTATTCAGACTTTTGCTAACTGTAAACTACAATATTGAGAAAACAAGGTGCCAGCAAGGCAGAATTACTTTGATAGTTAATACTGCAGTTCATTGCAGCTCTTTGGGATGTGGCTGAGGTAGAGAGCCCCTCTCCTGCGCATGGGTGGGACCTGCACCCTGCCCCCTCGTCAGGACCACTGAAAGAGTGGAATGCACTTTTGTCCATTTTCCCTTCGGTTGTCTTTTATGTGGATATGTAGGAGCGTGACCGGGTAGTTCCTTTAGAAATGGCTCGCCAAACAAAAGGATTCCGGGTGCTTCTTGCCTCGGACAAAGAACTGGACAAGACAAGCCAAAAACTGTGCCAAGAGTTTATTTTAAAATGAGGGGTGTCAGGTGTGGCGATGCAAGCCTGTCGTCCCAGCACTCCAGGGGCTGAGCCAGGAGGCTGGCTGTGAGTTTGAGGCCAGCCTGGGCTACATAGTGAGACCTTGTCTCAAAAAACAAAAGGAAACAAAACAAACAAAATGAGGGTGAAGGGATAAGGAAAACCTGGCTCTACAGAGCAAACACGGGTCAAACAGACAGAAAAGGATAAAAAGTAACAAAAGGCCTCCTGGGCCTGGGAAACCTGCCAGCGAGCTCCTTGCGCTGTCTCCTCTTCTAGACTGTCCACATCCAGTGGAAGCGTGCCTGAATTTCTACATCCGGAGTCCTGACTGTTGCCCCCAGCCAGCTTTGCCAGGCCCTGCCTCCCGTGTCAGGAGCTCTTTACAGATTGCAGCTATGAGCTCTCTCCGGTGATATGTGTTGCAGATCTTCTCGTAGTCTAGGGCTTGTCTTTTCATTTCCTTTATGGTATCTTTTGATGCATGGACATTTTATTCCAAATGTAGCAGAACTGCTCAGTCTTTTCTTTCATGGTCAGTTGTATATGTGTGTGTGTGTGTGTGTGTGTGTGTGTGTGTATGTGTGTGTGTAGTACTTTTTTGTTGTTTTTGAGACAGGGTCTCACTTTGTAGTTCAGGCAGACCTTGAACTGAGTAGTGCAGATTGACCTCAAACTCGTGCCAATCCTCCTGCCTCAGCCTCCTGAGTGCTGAAATGACAGGCGTGCGCCACCACGTCCATCTGGTTAGTACTGTGCCCTAAGAAATCTTTCTCTACCACACAACCACAATAAGGAAGTTCTTTACTTTTTTTTTTTTTTGCCCAGTACTAGGGATTGAACCCAGCACCTTGCACTGAACTACATTCCCAGACCTTTTAATTTTCTCATTTTTTTTTTTCAGTTTTGAGAGCGAGGAGCTTTCTGTTTTTTATGTGCTTCCTCCTCCTTCCCCGGTGACATAAAGGTGGCTTTGGCCATTTATCCAAGGGTAGGGGTGCAGCTGGGAGGCTGAGCATTTGCCCAGCTCACATGAGGCCCTGGGTTGGATCCCCAGCACTACAAAGAAAACCGTAATTCTTCACAGCTGTGTGGGTGGCTCTGTCTCTGGGCTTTCTGGGGGCTCCTGTTCGTCTGTCACACAAGTGCCACGTTCCCTGCTTGCAAGGCTCAATCTCGATTCCTGACAGGCTCTCATTTTTGTCCCCCAAATTACCTCACCTCTCTGTAGGGCTCAGTTTCCCCACACATCTTTATTTCCATGGAATGCTGACAAAGGACCCAGAACTCCAGCTTCAACACAGAAATGACTGTCTCACGAGAGTTCTGGGGGCTCCTAGTCCAGAGGTCAGGTATCAGCAGAGCTGATTCATCACCCCTAGAGAAACTCACGCATGCTAAGCAGTGAGTCCCAGGCCCTCCACACTGAGCCACACCGCCAGCCCTTTCTAGGTTTTTTTGAGACAGGGTCTTTTCCCAAGTCTCTAAGTTTCCCAGGCTGGGCTCAAATTTGTTATCCTCCTGCCTCAGCCTCCCAAGTGCTGGGAGCACAGACGTGCACCACACACCAGGCTTTAGATCCTTTTTATGGCGGATGTTATTCCACTGTGGAGAGAGTGCGTCTCACTCACCCCGCCATTGTTAAGTAGACATCTGGCCGCTCTCCAGATTTCAGCTATCGTGAATAATGCAGCTAAGGTCGTGTGTGTGCACAAGTTTTTATTTCTCTTGGGTAAATAGTCAGAGTGGGGCCGCTGAGTCACAAGGAAGTGTGTATTTACCTTTACAGGAAGCTGCCAGGCTGCTGTCCAAGTGGCTGCCCCGTTTGCCTTCCCAGCAGCCATGCACAAGGTGTTTGGTAATTAGCCACTCCGGTAGGTCTGCAGCGAGACCGACAGCATTTTCCTTTCCTCTCTCCCTCCCTCCTTTGCTTCCTTCCTTCCAAGACAGGGTCTCACTGTGTTGCTCAAGCTGGCCTCCTGCCTCAGCCTTCCAAGTACTGGGATTTTAGGCGTCCGCCACCAGGCCCTGCTAAATTTGTGTTAAGCCATTACATTATGGTAATTTGTTACAGAAGCAACAGAAAGCGACACACTGTTATAGTTGGGGCTGGGGATTTAGCTCAGTGGTACAGCACTTGCCTTGTAACCACAAGGCTGTGAGTTTGATCCCCAGCAGGACCTCCCTCCCCCAAAAAAGTGTCCAATATGAAGGAATGCGCCTAGCAGTTTCTCCATGTATGAAATGATTAGGACCACTCGCAGGAGTGCACTCCTGTCATCCTAGCTTAGGAGGCCGAGGCAGGAAGATCCCAAGTTTAAGACTAGCCTGGGCAACTCTGAAAGACTGTCTCAAAATGAAAATTTTAAAAAAGACTGGGCTGCAGCTCAGCAGCAGAGTGCTTGCCCATGAGTCCCTGGGTTTTATCCCCAGTACTGGAAAAAAAAAAAAACCCAAAGGACAACAGCTACTGACGTAGTCCTCACCACCTCCCTCTGTAGACCCCTCTGGTGCCTCAGACTGTGCCTTGCACACAACAGGTGCTTCATGTCTGTGGAGCGAATCCGTGCTCACCAGCACCAGGCACGACTTTCAACCTTCCTGTACCTTAAAATCCTTACACGTGGTCGAGATAAAGACGTAGCCCAAGCTGGCCTTGACCTGGTGGTGATCCTCCTGCCTCAGCTTCCTGAGCGCTGGGATTACAGCATTTGTAGTATGCCACTACACCCAGTGGAACAAAAACTATTGCCGGGTGTGGCGGCGCATACCGGTAATTTCACCACCCGGTCAAAGCCAGCCTGCGCTACACAGTGCCTTCGAGACCCTGCCCCAAAAAACTGAAAGAAAAGAAAAAAACCTGCTACAAATAAATCTGGCTCAGCCCTGACAGGCTATAGGAACTTGGGCAAGTCATTTAACTTTTCAGGTGACCTCACCTGAAAAATGGGAACCATAACAGTCCCTTCCTTACAGTCTTTTGAGGGTCAAGTGACCCATGTCGGTCACTAAGAACACCTGGGAGATTCTCAGTGCCGTTAAGCGTCAGCTCTGAGCACAGTTAGTTTAGTGGCAAGCACTTGGTATTTAAACCTGTCCCCACTTAGTCTGGGGACCCTCCGCGGGCAGGAGCAGGTCTGCAATGTGCTGGGGGACACCCTCTCTTTGCTCAGCACTGGGAGGGGTGCTTGTTGACTGACTTGCTGATGGACTGAGGGCAAGGCTAGGTTCGGGGGTGAGACAGTCAGGGGCTCAAAGACGGCGAGGCTAGGCGAGACCACAGGTTTATTGGGGGCTCCACGCACACACTCGCGGCATCACACGACAACGGCACGGTTACTCGGGACACACAGGGTGGCTCCTGTGCCCACACTGGGGCCCAGAGGTGGGGCGGTCTCCTCCCCGGGCCTTGTCCCGCCAGGTCCCCCCTCCGGGGAGGAGGCCGGGTGGGCCTGGCCAGGAGCAGGCAGCCGCTTCACTCCAGTGACTGCAGCATGAGCAGCTGCTTCAGCACCTTGGTCTGGCTGGTCTCCCGGATCTCGCCGGCCAGGAACATCTCGTCCACCACCGTGTAGACCTGCGCGAGAGGGCGGGGCCGAGTGCGCGAGAGGGCGGGGCCGAGTGCGCGAGAGGGCGGGGCCGAGTGCGCGAGAGGGCGGGGCCGAGTGCGCGAGAGGGCGGGGCCGAGTGCGCGAGAGGGCGGGGCCGAGTGGGGGTGGGCACAGCCCGGCCACGGCCCCCCGGCAGGAGCCTACCTTGTAGAAGTTGAACACCAGGTCCAGTTCACAGACGTTGTGGAAGTACTCGTTCAAGACCTAGGCGGGGGAGACAGAGGTGTGAGAGGGCAGGGAGGGAGGGAGGCACAGATGGGGTGAGGGAGACCGGGAAGGAGACCCAAGGGGAGGGCAGAGAGAAGCTCGGAAGGGCGTGGGACACAGAGCCGGACACAGAGCGAGAGAGAGCAGAGCAAGAGCCGTGGCCCACACTTATCCGCGTGTTAATCTCAGCTACTTGGGAGGCTGACGCAGGACTATGAGTTCAAGGCGGCCCAGGCTGCACAGTGAGACTCTCTCAAGCAACAAAACAAGCCCAGCGTGGTGGCACATGCCTGTAAGCTCAGCACTTGGCAGGCTGAAGCAGGAAGATCGCCATGAGTTCGAGGCTACCCTGGACTAGGCAGTGAGTTCAGGGCCAGCCTGAACTATATAACAAGACTTTGTCTCAAAAAACAAACAAAACAAAGCAAAAAACCCCAAAAAACAATAAACAAAAAACCAAAAAACAACCCCCCCCACACACACAAAACACATATGGAAAAAAAGAAAGAAAAAGAGGCAGAAAGGGATGAAGGGGAGCAGGATGGGCAGACACGGGGCAGCGGTGCAGCCGAGACACCCGTGGGTAAGGCAGACGCAGGAGTAAAGGAGCAGGATAAGGACAATCCCAGCGCGAGGGCTCCCAGGCTGCCACGCCCACACCTCCACAAAGTTGTGAATGGCCTCCAGGTAGGCCAGGTTGTTGTCACTGACGTCCACGCAGATGCAGAAGTACAGGCCAGCATAGCGTCGGTAAATGATCTTAAAGTTCCGGAACTGCGGGCAGAGAGGTGGTGGGTGAGGGCCAGGACCCTGTGCCAGGCAGTTCGTGCCGCTTGTGCCCAGCCCCACCCCTGGGGCTCACGGGCCAGGGGACACAGACACCTCACCCAGGGGACCTCATCCCTCAGAGGGAGGCTCCTCTGAGGAGGGTGAGTGTCCGCTCTGAGCCTGCAGCGTGGTCATGAGCGCTCCAGGCCCAGGCCACAGCACACACCTGTAATCCCAGCTACCCATGAGGCCAAGGCAGGAAGATCTTAAGTTGGAGCTCAGCCTGGGCAATTTAGCAAGACTCAGTCTCAAAATAAAAAATCAAAAAGGGCTGGGGATAGAGCTGAGCGGTAGAACACTTGCAGGGGATGCACCAGGCCCTGGTTCTATCCGCAGTACAGGCCCTGCCCTCACCGCCCCAAACGCGGGCCACCTCTCTTAAAACAAAAAAAAACCTTTTGGATTCTGGATTTCAGATTTTTGAAAGAGGGATGTTAAACTGCTATCTCTAAATATTAGAATAATAACACATACACCAAGTGCAGGGAGCAGGGACACAGACTGATTTTGTGTCTGTGGAGGTAAAGAGCCTGATGTGCGGGGCCCTGGGCTCCAACCCCAGCGCCAAAAGGGAAAGACAGACACAGATACTGACGCGCAGGCCTGGGTACAAAGTACACATTCTGGGCAAACACTAGCTCTGGGGTGTGTGTATGGCACCACCTGGTGGCAACTGTGGGTGCCAACATTGGTCCTTGAATTTCTACTCTTTCAGCTCACCCTTTTGTTAATTTCTACGGGCTAATTCTGTTTCCTAATATTATTACAGAAATGCCTACCCATAACCCATGGGCACCTCCTCTTCCTTTGTCCTAAATTCCCAGGGAAATGGGTGTGGTGGTGCATACCTATAATCCTAGCACTGAGGAAGCTGAGGCAGGAGGGTTACCATGAATTTGAGGCCAGCCTGGGCTACATAGTGAGTTCAAGCTCATCCTGGACTATAAAGCAAGACCCTGCCTCTAAAACAAAATGAAACAAAAAAACTTCATGTCATTTCCATTTGACACTCCCAGCACATCCCCTCTTCCAGGAAGCCCTCCAACTGCTTCCCCTCACCATGTACATTCTGGTGGTCACTGACTGGGGATAGGCTTGTTTCTTGTTTTTTTGTACTGAGGATGGAACCCAGGGCCTTTGCACTGAGCTATATCCCCACCTCTTTTTAAAATTTATTTTATTTTGAGACAGGGTTTTGCTAAGCAGCTAAACTGCACAGGCTGGGCTCAAACTCGCAATCTTCCTGCCTCAGCCTCCAGAGTGCAGGGATGACAGGTGTCTGTCACCGGACATGAGGTGCAGGAAGGCAGCACGAGGCTGCAGTGGTCACCACTGTGAACCCAGCAGCAGGGTCAGCACAGAGCAGGCCCACAGGGACATTCAGGGAACGCTGTGGATGAGCATACGAATGAATGTGGGACCCTGGACCATGACACCTGTGTCCCCTGGCTGCTGGATGCCCCCATCTCAGGGTTCCGCTCTCCCCTGACTCCGGCCTCTGCACAGGCCCTCACCTCCGCCTGTCTGCCGCAGCCCACCGCCCCTCCCGACAGCCTGCTAAGATGGGGGCACTCGCAGACCTGCAACATCCTGGGAGGACAGTGCTGTGCCCTGCTCACAGCTTGAGCGCATCCAGATATCAGCTCGGCTTCTCTTTTACCTCACACCCCACCATCCTGGCCACTGCATCCTGGCCACCACAGTGGACCAGGCACCAGCCCTGGACCACTGTGGTCCCCTCCCTGTGGTCTCCTGCTTCGCTCTAGGATCCCCCAGTGGATCCTAGAAGCCTATAAACACTGTGGCCTCTTGCTCTAAACTGTCCTGGGCTCCAGACTCACTTGGTCTTCCAGGAGGCCCACAGCTGGCCCCGGTGCCGCTCTGCTACACCCTGCCTTCCTCCCTCACTTGCCCCAGACAAGCTACTTTTCCTGCTGGTTCTGCTCCAGGGCCTTTGCACTTGCTCTTCCATCAGCTTGGAAGGTTCCTATCTCTGACAGCAAGTCCTTCAGGCCTTGGCTGAAGGTCACTTTTCAGAGATACTTTCCTGAACAAACTATTTAAACCTGCACACCCAGCACCCTTCCCACCACCTTAGCTGCTTATTCTTTTTCCAACTCTTTAATGCCACTATATACACTGAATCTTTTACTATTCTCTCCTATTGGCCAGAAAGTCAGCCTTGCAAGGGCAGACTTCACTATGGTGCCGTCAGCACCAAGAACAGCGCCCACACAGGAAGCCTGTGCTTACTATTTGTTGAATGCTTTGCGGGCATGCCAGGATGCGCCTGTAATCCCAGCATTTAGGAGGCTGAGGCAAGAGGATCACAGCATGGACTACATAGCGAGGCCCTGTCTCAAAAGCAAACAGTAACCAGGGGAAGAAGGCTAAAGGTGTGCAGAATGAATGAATGGAGGAGGGTGGCCAGGGGACAGGTCACGCAGAAGCGGGCAGGTCGGGGATCCGTCACCTCCACAAAGTTGGTGTGCTTGGCATCTCGGACAGTGACCACGGCGTGCACTTCCTCAATCAGCTTCTGTTTCTCGTCGTCATCGAATTGCATGTACCATTTGGCCAGACGTGTCTTGCCTGCCCGGTTCTGGATGAGGATGAAGCGGATCTGCGGGAGCAGTGGGAGGAGGTAGTGAGAGAGCAGGGCAGCTGCGGTCCGGGAGCCCCGCCCATGTCTGCTGGGGAGATAGGGCCTGGCAGGATGTGCCTGTCCCCCCAGCTGCAGGGGAACAACTTCCCTCCTGCCAGTGGGCCCCGCCTGCAGCCACACAAGTTTCCCAAGGTGTTTTGATAGTTAAATACATTAACTTGGCTCAGTGGCCAGTATGTAGTAGACACTCAATAAATGTATCTCGGCCGAGTGTGGCAGAGCACACCTGTGATCCCAGCACATGGGAGGCTGAGGCAGGAGCATCACTGCAAATTCAAGTCCAGCTTGGGCTACATAGTGAGTTCAAGGCCAGCCTGAACTACATAGCAAGACCCTGTCTCAAAACAAACAAACAAACAAACAAACAACCCCTCCAAAACCAAAATAAATAAATAAATATTTGTAACTCAGATTTTTTCAGTCTGAACCCTGGCCCTGCCACTTCTCTTCTTCCTTTTTTTTTTTTTTTTTTGGCTAACTTTTTAGGAAATTGAAATATAATTCACATGCCAGAAATTCTCCCACTTGGGGCTGGGGATTTAGATTTAGCTCAGTGGTAGAGTGCTTGCCTCGCAAACACAAGGCCCTGAGTTCAATCCCCAGCACCAAAGAAAAAAAGAAAGAAAATTCCCCCACTAAAAATATAAACAATGCAATGGTTTTAAGAATATTCCTTTAGTACATTCATAGTTACACAAATATCACCACTAATTTCAGAACATTTTTGTTCACTATTTTTATTTTTTGACACAGGGTTTCACTATGTAGCCCAGGCTGGCCTTGAACTCATGACGATCCTCCTGCCTCAGCCTCCTAAGTGGTGGGATTACAAGCCTGTGCCACCACTCCTGGCCAGGACATTCTTATAATCCTCAAAAGAAACCTCCTACCCCCCATCTCCAGCAACCAAAATCATTCGCTGCCCCTGCGGCTTGCCCAATCTGGACACTCTTGTAAGTGGGACTGCACAGTGGCCTCTGACATGGACATCCGGGGTACAGCCACTGGCACTGCATGCGACGACCTGTGACTCTGTTTCTCTACTCGCTACTTGGGCACTGGGGCCCTTTCCACTTCTTGGCCATCACAATAAATGCTGTGATGAGCAGTTATGTCCAGGTTTTTGCGTGGAGTCTTGGGTGTAGACCTGGAGTGGAACTGCTGGGTAATAATAGAAACTCTATGCTTAACTTCTTCAGGAATTGCTATTGCTAACCTGTTTTCCAAAGCATCTGCCTTTTTTTTCATGCTGGGAAAGAACCCAGGGCTTTCCGCAGGCCAGGCTGGTGCTCTACCACTGAGCTACACCTGCCGGCCCAAACTTTCTTAAGTGACCTGAGTCCTTCAGTTTGCCACGAGCATAAATAACGGAAAAGCACCGGGAGCGGGGCCTAGATCTGAATCCATGCTCCACGTTAGCTACAATCACCACCAGCATCAGCTGCAAAGTTTGTTGGGATCTGAAAAGTCAGGTCAAACACCACAGCTACTGTACAACTGAATGAGTCAAGGTCAGAAGCACTTAGAGGCCAGGCGTGGTGGTGCAGGCCTGTAATCCTGACTACCCGGGAGGCTGAGACAGGAGAATCACAAGCCCACGTCTGGGCAACTCAGAGAGGGCCTGCCTCAAAATAAGATTTTACTTTATTTTTTTTGGTGCTGGGGATTGAACTCAAGGCCTTCTGGTTACAAGGTGAGCACTTCAACCACTGAACTACATCCCCAGACCCATCAAAATAAAATTTTAAAAAGGTCTGGGGATGTAGCTCAGTGGCAGAGTGCTCGCCTGGGAATACACAAAGACAAGGGCCTAGGTTCCGCCATAAGCACCACAAAACAAGACAAAGTCAGAAGTGCTTGGCACAGTACGTGTTACACGACAAAATTAGCAATCGTAACATCTGAGAGGCATCTAATCAAGTGGCTAAGAGCCAGACTCCAGAGCCAGAATGAATCCTGGCCACTATTACTGTGTCTCCACAGGCAGATCACTTAACCTCTCTGGGCCGCAGCTTCCCTTTCCATACAGCTCACACACTGAGTGCCTCCTGGTGCACAGCTCAATGAACACAAGGGTATAGTACAGGGACTAGCATATTCTAGGAGTCATATAAGCAGTAGCTCCTAGTAGCACTGTAATTTGTTCTTTCCTGACTTTGAAAAAACAAGGCTCCAACTACCCAGCTAGGAAGCCTAGCACGCTGCTGCCCATTTTACAAGTAAGACAGAGGCTCAGGGAAGGGAAGACCCAGGAGCTCAAAGTCTTTCCTGGGAGCCCCTCACTGTAACTGGTGGGAGCCTGGCCCTTTAGCAGCAGCCTGCTTCCTTTCCTAAGTCTCCCTCCTCACACACCCTACTTGCCCCCAACCCACCAAGCAGGCAGGAACAGGATGTTACAGGCTTCTTCCAAGAAGCCTTCTGCTGAGCCAGGGAAAGCCACTTCCCAGCCCCGCACGGCCAAGGAGAACAGAGGGGCAGGCGGGTGCAGCAGGAAGCCACAGCTAGGGCAGAGACCCAGGGCACTCTGGGAAGGGAGCCGGAGGAGTTCGCAGTGCTGCCTCTCATGCTCAAACGCCCTCCACACTCCTCCCTATTGTCAGAATCTCTCTTATGTTCCCTTCCCTCCTTGCATGCTCGACCCTCCGCTGTCCTCTCAGATACCCCCAACTTTCCCCGTCTTCAACTTTCCTTCTCCCTGGAGTTGCTCCCTCCTGACCTCCACTGTCTCAATTTCAGTCCCCTCTCAAGCCTCGGGAGCCTTTCATCGGTGACATCCCTCCTGCAACTCCAAGGCTACCTCCCTTCCACCAAAGATCACATCTTGCCAGGTAAGGTGGCTCACATCCGTGATCCCGATGCTTGGGAGGCTGAGGCAGAAGGATTGCTGAGTTGGAGGTCAGCCTGAACTAAATAGTAACTCTGTCTCAAAAAACAAAACAGAACAACTACCACCACAAAAAAATCAAAGATCACACCTCACCTCCAAGGACCCTGTTCCTCAGGGAGACTCATCTCCAGCCTGACACTCCCCCATTCGCCTCCTGTCCTGACTCCCTGACCAAAGAATCCTTCCTCAGTTCCAAAGTCCCAACCTGGGGAACAGGGGTACCCCCTAAATCCTGGGCTCAGTCGCTGTTCCAAGAGCCTCTTCCCCTAGGGTCACACCTCCAAACCTGCTCCCTGCCCCTGAAGACCTCCCTCTTGGAAAGATCGTTTGGCTGCTCCCCATTCATTTCTAGTGCCCACCCCGAGCCTCTCTCCTCTGGCAGCGCGCTTTCCGCGCCTCTAGACCCTGGTTCCTTGCAGTTGCCTATTTCCGGTCTCCAGGGTCCAGCCCCTTCCCCCTGAGAGTCTCCCTAGTTAGTCTCCTGCTCCTCCTCCAACACCCACTCTCCGCCTGCAGCGCCAGCCTCTGAAGACCCCTCCTATAGGGAGACCTGGCTTCCGGTTCCAGTGTCCCCCTCCATCCCTGTCCAACGCCTCGTCCCCACCTCCAAAAGCCTTCTCCCTACCCGCGCCGCCCAAGTTGCGTTCCTTTCAAAAGTCCCCGACAACGCCAGAACCTCCCGCCTTCCAGCCCGTTCCCCTGGCACCTTCCCCTCCGTCCTCACACCTGGAGGCCCCAGCTCACCCCCAGCGCAGAATCGAGGCCCGGTTCCCCCATCGCCAGCCCCCGATGGATCCCACCCCCGGAGCCCGCGCCCGGCCCAGACCATTCGCCGCAGGGGGCCTCGTCAGAGTCGAAGCAAGCCTCGGCTGTTTGCGCGCCGACCCTCCCTCTGCCAGTCCTGGGCTACGCGCGCCGCCGTTACCATGGCGACCCCCGTCCGAACCCCAGCAGCCCAGGTCCCGCGGCGACTGAGTGGTTCTGGCTGCGAGTGCAGTTAGGGTGACCAGGGCTGGAACGGACTTCCGGCAGAAGGGCCCGCCTCCTCGCACAAGGCCCTCTGGGAGTGGTAGTTTCACGAATGAGTTTCTCGATCGCGCGGCAAGCGAGGGAAAGCGCGATCCCGCCTCCCAGCATGCTGCACGACAGTCCTTTTCCTATCAAAGGAGCCAGATTTCAAGTGCATGCTGGGAGTTGTGGACGAAGGTCTCTTCGAATGACTACAATTCCCCACGTGCTTGACACCCCTAGAAGAAAGCGTTGCATTTCGGGAAATGTTACCCCCCCACACACCCCCAAACTCATCCGCTAAATGGGGAGGGCATGCTGGGAATAGCAGTTTTAAGTAAACTGCGTTGGAGATCTAGAAATACAGCTCCCACAATGGCATGGAGTATTGAACCCAGAGCCTTCCCACTGAGCTACATTCCTAGCCCTTTTTATTTATTTTTATTAATTTTTAAATTATTTATTTGCTTATTTGTTCTGTTTTTTCAAGACAGGGTCTTATTATGTTGTCTAGGCTGGCCTCGAATTCACAGAGAACCTCCTGCTTCAGCCTACCAGCCGCGGAGATTACAAGTATGTGCCACCATGCCTGGCTTTATTTTTTATTTTGAAACGGGGTCTTTCTAATTTAACCAGACAGAACTTGAACTTGTGATCGTCCTGCCTCAGCCTCACTGGGCCTCCCACAGGAGGAATTACAGATGTGCAACACTGCACAGGGCTATAACTGTCTTCCTGTGTTCACCCAGTGCTTTGTTTAAAATATGTTGAGGCTGGGAGTATGGTTAGGTGGTAGAGTGTATGCTTCATAAGCACAAGGCCCTGAGTTCCATCCCCAGCACATGCACACACACACACACACACACACACACACACACACGAGTGTTTCGCTGTGGGAGATGGACACCATAGAAGGGCATGAATTAGGCAGTCGAACTGTGCGGGACTGGGTGTGCAGGTGCACATTTGAAATCCCAGCACTCAGAAGGGTGAGGCAAGAAGATCATGAGTTCTGGACCAGCTTGGGCCACATGGTAAGTTCAAAAACAGAATGGATTATTTAGTAAAAAATCTATCTCAGGGGCCGGGGATTTAGCTCAGTGGTTAGAGTGCTTGCCTCGGAAGCACAAGTCCCTGAGTTCAATCCCCAGGACCAAACATCAAAAACAAAAACAAACAAAAAAAATCATCTATCTCAAAAAAAAAATAAAACCTATTTTAAAAAAACAACAAGGGGGCTGGGGATTTAGCTCAAGTGGTAGAGTGCCTGCCTAATAAGCACAAAACCCTGCGTTCAATCCCCAGCACACCTCCCTGAAAAAAACCTTGTGCAAATCTGGCCACTGTAGGTCTTACCTGTGTGACTTGAGCTGGGCTTTACCTCTTAACTCAATCTTCTTCTGTAAAATAGGAGGGCCCAAGGGCTCACCTCCCTAGAGTAGTTTTAAAGAATGCACAAGTTTCCAAAGTACCGGACATTGTGGCCCTGGCACTGCTTGGGACTGAGCGTCCTCTTAAGTTTTGTGCTCTGGGCATTTTGTTTATGTCACCTTGATTCTGACCTCCAGGCCTCAGTGCAGTGCCTGGCACAAGCCAAGTGTCCAATAATCATTTGCTAAATGATGAATGGATGGGCAGCAAGAAAGCAGATGCTGCCCCTACCCTGATGCCACTCATAGTCCATCAGGGAAAACAGACTTAGATGGCATTACACAAATACATTAAAATTATGAGCCAGGTACAAGGACGCTTGTAATCCCAGCTACTTAGAAACCTGAGGCAGGAAGATCAAAGTCTGAGGACAACCTAGTAACTTAGAGACCATCGAGATCCTGTTTTCCCTCAGTGCCCGAGATCCAGGGAAGGCCAAGGTGGAAACTTCAAGGTCTTCAACGGCCTCACTTCAAAAGTCACACCCTGTCATTTCTGAAATACCCTGTTGATGCACAGATCAGCCCTGCCCAGCACAGGAAGGGGCATGAACACCAGGCGAGAATCAGTAGAGACCAATTTAGAAGCTCAGAAACACAACTGCCTATAGCAGGGGACTTAGTTGAGTTAGGGACAGCTTTCCAGAGGGAGTGGAGACATTAGAGTCAAGATTGCAGGGATGAGTGGAAATTAACCAATCAACAGAGACCAGGTGTGGCGATACTCATCTATAATCCCAGCACTCAGGAGCCTGAGGCAGGAGGATTGCTGAGAGATCTAGACCATCCTGGGCTACATAGTTAGTTCAAGGGGAGCCTGGATTACATAGTGAGACCTTGTCTCAAAAAAAAAAAAGAGACTTATAGCTTGAGGGTTTGCAGTCTGATGTTACACGCATGGCCACAGACAGGACACACCCAGGGATTGTTCCTTATGGTTCTGGGGACCCAACTCAGGGCTTCATGCCTGCTAAGGAAGTATTCTACTTCTGAGCTACATCCCCAGCCCCTGACTTGTTCTTTCTTCAACTTTTTACTTAGAAAATTAGATCTATTGTCTTGGTCACTTTTCTCCTCATCACTGGGACAAAATACCTAACACCCACAATTTAAAGGAGGAGAGGTTTATTTTGGCTCATGTTTCAATAGTCTCAGTGCATGCAAGGGAAACAAGATAAAGTTTGATAATGAAAATTAAAAATGTTTGCAATTGGGAGGTAGCTCAGTAGTAGAGTGATTGCCCAGCATGCATGAGGCCTTGGGTTTGACTGCCAACAACAACAACAACATACACACACACACACACAAATGTATATCAAAGGGCACTAAAAAGAGTGTGAAAAGACAATTCACAAAATGGAAGAAGATATTTGCATATCTCATAAAACATTAACATTTAGAATACACAAAGAATGCTTACAACTCAGTGACAAAAAAACAAGCTGGGCACATGCCTGTGATCCTGGCACTTGGGAAGCTGAGGAAGGAGGATCACTGCGAATTCGAGGCCAGCCTGGGTTACATAGCGAGATTCTTTCTCAAAAAACAATAATACCAATCAATCAATCAATCAATCAATCAATCAATCAATCAAACCTTGCCCTTGTGACAGCCATTGAGCCAAGAGCTTCGTTAAAATGCCGGCTGCTCGCCTGTCCCGGGCAGAGAAGCTGGGAACGTGTCCCCGGACCTGGGTCTCCACAGCTACCGGGTCCTACCCGATGTCACCAGTAGATGGAGCCATTGTAGACGGAGGGTGGAGTTACCGGAAGCCGTAATTGGAGAAAATAAGCGGTTGCGATCAGGAGCACAAATTGGTGGATTCACGCAGCCTTTTTTTTTTTTTTTTTTCCGCCCGGCTCCCCTCACGCAGCCTTTTTAAAAAGTGTCTTTTCTTTTCTTTTTTTGAGATAGGGTCTTGCTGTGTAGTTCAGGCTAACCTTGAACTCGAGATGTAGCCCAAGCTGACCTCGAATTTGCAGTGATCCTCCTGCCTCAGCCTCCCGAGTGCTGGGATTACAGCAGGTGGCACCAACCTGGCTTCTACTTGTTTTAATTTTGCTATGAGCTTATAAACAGTGAAGACCAAAGAAATAGAATACGCTAGGGCTGGGAATTTATCTCAGTGGTTAGAGTGCTTGCTTTGCAAATGCAAGGCCCTGAGTTTGATCCCCAGCAACCCCTCCAAAAAAAGAAATAAAATTTGCATTTAAGAGCCATAGACCAAGAAATTTGCCTGGAAAGCTGCTGTTCTATAGAGGAGGAAGCATATCAGGCCCCTGTCATCCTGTTTCTAAAATAAGATTTCTTAGGACATTAGGGTAGATTTTGAAGGTTAAAACAATTATGAACACGTATCTACACACTATTTTTAGCAGTCATATAAAAATAAAGAAATTTGCATTTTAAAGGCTTTGTTATGTGGTCATTTGACCACTGTAGGTGACTACTCTGAACACTTTTCATGGCGTTTTAATAACTTTTTGTGTGTTTTTTGAGACAGGGTCCCACTGTGTAGTTCAGGCTGGCCTCAAACTGAAAGCAATCCTCTTGCTTCAACCTCCTGAATGCTGGGATCACAGGTGTGTGCCACCATGCCTGGTTTAAGCATCTTTTAACAAGAAAACCTTGAGGGAGATCTAGCTGGTAACCTCAAGAAGGCTGAGGCAGGAGGATCACCATAAGTTCAAGACCAGCCTGGAATACATATAGAGACTCTACCTCAAAAAAACATAACCAAAAACAAAAACAAACAAGCAAACAGAGGTTAGGGAAGAAGAGAAAGAAGACATGTGGAAAAACTTCGGTTGTCTTTCTTTAAATCCAGGAGCTGGCAAACAGAATCAATCTCACAGAGCTTCGGGGACCCCTTGGGAAGAGAGAGAGAGAACCTGCCTACGCAAAGCAAACTTCTGAGATGCTAGGAGTCGAAGAGGTTTCCAGAAGGGATCCTGCCACTGCTTTCGCACAAGGACCTCACCATGCAAATGGGAATAGACCATCAAACATGGTCCCAAGTGTCCGGAAGAACCGAGCTCCTAAGCTGGGCATGGTGGCGTACCCCTGTAATTCCAGCACTTGGGAGGCTGAGGCACAAGTTTGAGGCCAGCCTGGGCTATGTGGAGAGTTCAGGACCAGCTCGCTGTGTGCTGTTTTCCTCACTGACTTTCAGCGTGCAGAAAAGGCTTGACTTACCTTCAACCCCTGTCCAGTTAGGAGCAAACAAGTTCAAACCCAACCAGGAAATTTAACTAATTTAATAAGACTCTTCCTCAAAAAAACAAAGTAAATAAAAGGGCAGGGGATGTAGTTCAGTGTGAAGACCCTGAGTTCAATCTCCACTAACATGTGCACGCGCACACACACACGCACACACAAGAAAGACACCTGGAACATAATAAGCCCAATGTAGTAGTACTAGTGGAGGTGATGACTTTTTAAAAAGATAATTATGTAGCCAGGTGCACACCTGTAATCTCGTAGTGAATTCCTGTCTCAAAAAAAAAATTGTGTAGCTATTTTTTCTTTTGGCACTACCGGAGATTGCACCCAATGGTGGTCTGTCACTGAGCTACATCCGTAGCCTACCTTTTCATTTCTTTTTTGTAAATTTTTAACTTTGAGACAGAATCTTGCTAATTCACTAAGTTGACCAGACTAGGCTCAAACTTGTCATCCTCCTGCCTCAGCCTCCCAGAGGGTTAATATTACAGGCGTGGGCCAGCACACTTGGTACAACTACATTTTCTTTATTCACTCATGTATTGGTAAGCATTTGCAGTTTTTGGCTGTTGTGAATAGAAATACTGCTATGAACACTGGCACGATTATCTATGTGAGTCCCTGTTTTTGATGGTTTATAGACCTAGAAATCAAATTGCTAAATCATACTAACTAGTCTACATTTAATTTTTTTTGTTTTGTTTTTTGAGTCAGGTTCTTGTTATGTGGTTCAGGCTGGATTAAACTCAGGGTGATCCTCCAGCCTAAACCTCCCAGTACTGAGATTACAAGTGTGCACCATCACACTCAGGCACTCAGGTAACTTTTTTTTTCTTCTTCTTTTTTTCCCCCAGTTGTATTAGTCAGTATTCTCTAGAGAAACAGATACAATGGTAGATATATGAATATTTGAGAGCTTACAATTTGGCTTTCTCAGGCTTCTTACAAGTCAGGCGTGGAAGCGTGCAGAGGGTCCGTCTGCAAGCTGGAGATCCAGAGGGCCCAGCCAAAGGTCTGGAGGTCCAAAGGACCCAGGAGAAGGTCTGGAGCCCCGAAGGATCCAGGCGAAGGTCTGAAGGGTCTAGGCGAAGGTCTAGAGGTTCGAAGTATCCAGGTGACGGTCTGGAGTTCTGGAGCTCCTCCAAAGGAAGTGAAACCAATCCAAAGAAACCGGCAGGCCTAGATCCCTCTTCATTTCCCCTTTATACCATCTAGAGAATGGGCTGCCCTAGGGCAGATCTTCTACACCCTGGGGTGTAGAATTGCTAAACCAATTTAGTTAAGCTTCTCTTACAAGTTGACACAATCAATCAACACCAGTGCTGAGGATCGAGCCACCCCAGGCTTTGAGGAAGCTAAGCAAGCACTCTACTGCTGAGACCCAGTCAGCTCTAGCCCTGTGTTTAACTTTTTTCTTTCTTTATAATTGACATCTTCCTAATGGGTATGTAGTGTTATATTGTGGTTTTGCTTTGCATTTCCCTAATGACTACTGATGTCGAGCATCTTTTCATGTGCTTATTGCCCATTTTGTAGATCTTTTGAGAAAGGTCTACTCGAGTTCTTTGGTCATTTTTTCCCCAAACTGATGAAAATTATTTATTCCAAGTTAGTTATTTTACACGGTAGTTTTCCCCCTCAACAGATTTGTGATAACTACATCTTTTAAAAATGGGAAATAATGTTATCAAAATAATCTTAATGTTTGAAATCTCACAAAAATGTATATATTATAATTCACCCTGAATATCAAGCCTGCAAGAATAACACTATCCTATATCCAAGTATTTTACAGTTGTACCCAGAGAAGGAAAACAAAAACCCATATGCTTGGTTAAGGGCCAAAGTTACCCGAAAAGCCAAAAATAAAATAAAATATTCAAAATATTAGTATTGCCGAGCCGGGTGTAATGGTGCACACTTGCAATCCCAGTGCTCAGGAGGCTGAGGCAGGAGGGTCACCGAAAGTTCACAGGCCAACCTGGGCTACATAGCAAGATCCTGTCTCAAAAAGAAAAAAAAGGGGGGTTGGGGATTTAGCTCAGTGGTAGAGCGCTTGCCTAGCAAGTGCAAGTCCCCTGAGTTGAATGCACACATACACACGCACACACACATACACACACACACACACACACACACAATGATGACTTCAATAGTCACTTTGTCATTGGCAGTGATTGCCTGAGCACAGGGTGCCAGCTCCACAGCAGCAGAAGCTGTTGCTGCAGACCAGTACCCCCTCCTCTCCCTGTCTGCACTGGCAACTCCCACCTGTGCATCGCACCATATGTACAGTGTGCATGGATTTAAAAATCTTTCCCACCACACAAACATTTCTCCTAAGCACATAACAGGAAGAATAACAAAAGCCAAATGTTCTCTCTTCAGGATATGATTATTTCCCTTGTGCATGAAGTATTCAATAACATAAGAAAAGAAAAAGGAGCTAGGTATGGTGGCGCATGCCTGTAATCCCAACACTATGGGAGGCTGAGGCAGGAAGATCATAAATTCAAGCCCAACCTGGGCAATTTAGCAAGAGCCTGTATCAAGAAAGGGTTGGAGGGCTGGGGATTTAGCTCAATGATTAGAGTGCTTGCCTTGCAAGCACAAGGCCCTGAGTTTGATCCCCGGCACCACCAAAAAAAAAAAAAAAGAAAGTGTTGGGGATGTAGCTCAGTGCGAAGACCAAGTTCGTTCCCCAGTACCCATGCCCCAAAAAAGTTTTGTGTGTTGCTTTAATAGACCCCAGATTTGAGTTTCCTTTCCAATAATTAGGTGTCTAGGTATCACTGTTAATGCGATGTCACTTACAATGATAAAATAAGTAAACTTGAGATTTAGAGGACAATGAAATATGTATAATTTTGTGAATTTAACATTATCAAGCATTTATATCGGATAATGAAGTAAAAACCAAAAGCAGTATGTAGCTAGAATAATTCCTCTTATTTCTCTAGGCAGAGAAAACCAAGTGCCAGGTCCTTTTTTTTTTTTCTTCCCTGCATCAGGAGTAGCAACCATTATTTTATGTTATGTATGTAAGTATGTATTTTTTTATTTATTTGAGACAGGTCTCACTATACACTTCAGGCTGGTCTTGAACTCACAATGTAGCCCAGGCTGGCCTCAAATGGCGATCCTCCTGCCTCAGCCTCCTGAGTGCTGGTACACCTCACATGAACAACCAAAATTCTCACACAACTTGTGGAACAGTACACTGATACAGCCACTTTAGGAAGCTTCTTGGGAAAGATTAACAGGCTATTATTAGCAATTTCACTGTTAGGTATATGCCTGCCAAAACTACAAGAATGAAAGATCTTTGACCCGGGCATGGTGGTGCATGCCTGTGATCCCAGCACTAGGGAGGCTGAAGAGGAGGATCATGAGTTTGAGGGCAGCCTAAGCAGCGTGGAATTCAAAGCCAGCCTGGACTACAGAGTGAGACCCCTTTCTTCGAAAAGAGGGAGAGATAGAGGCGGGTGGGGGGATCTACCCCAACATGCTGTAAGATGAAGGCCTCTCCCAGTGTTCTTCAGGAGAAGCCAGGTCCAAGAGCACCTACTATATGATCTCATTCATACAAAGTGCAAAAGGGGCAAGGCCAATGTGCGGTGGTAACAGAAACCAGGATAAGGATTCCCTTGCGGGTGGAGGGCAGTGGTTGGGAGGAGCAATCTGTGAGGCAGCGTTGTGTTCTCTTTGCGAATATTCATTGCCCGGTACACTGGTGATCTGTGCACTTCTCAGTATCTATGCCACACTGTCACACTTTTTTTTTTTTTTTTTGACACAGGGTCTCACTTCACTATGTAGTTCAGGCTGGCCTCAAACTCATGGTGATCCCCCTGCCTCAGCCTCCCAAGTGCTGGGATTACAGGCGTGGGCCACCACGCTCGGCCCGCACTTCGGTTTTTATTATTTATTTATTTTTAAAGGAGGAAAGGTTTATTTAGCTCACAGTTTGTAGAGATTTCAGTCCATAATCGGCTGGACCCAAGACAGGGTGGCAGGCATGGCAGACAGGCAGAAGGGAGCAAGGCAAGCAAAAAGCCAGTTTCTAAAGCTTATAAAAATAGATATTTGGTTCAACATGCTGTCTTCGGTCAGAGACTCAGCGCATGCCAACGAGGCGGGAAGCCCGGGGCTAGGCGCGTTGAGACAGTTCAGTGCACCAGCTCACCACCGCCTCCCACTCCTCCCTCGTGATTGGCTGCTCTTCTGGCCAATGGCAGAAGAGTTTACCGCTCGCTGACTTCCCCGACTGCTCCAGCTGAGATGGTTTCCTCTCTTCGGTTTGCAGGCGGCGCTGTGGGCTCACCTACTCCTTAGTCACCCGTAGGCCTGGTCCCTCTTGATTCTTTCAGACTCAGGAATGGAGATGGAGTAAGTCCCAGAAACCCTATATTCTGTGCAAAATTCTTTTGTGGCTTTTTTTTTTTTTTTTTTTTTTTTGGCTTGTGCATCTCTCCCATGCTCTTCCTTCGTCCAGGACTCCCCGCCCTGCCTCATACCTATCCTGGTTCCCGCTTTGGTGTGACCTGGCCCTCAGCAATGCTTGGGAAATCTTTATAGTGGCCCAAGCCTGCACTCGCCATTTCTCTCGACCGGCTAATTGTTTACTCGACTGTTTATTTATCCCGAGAGGGGGCTGGCGGGGGGGGGGGCGGCTGCCCCCAGGGAACCTGGCTTCCTGTCCCTGGCTTACTCAGCTACTATTGGCCCTCTCGCGTTCTGGAAAGTGCCTTCTGCAGTGCCGAGAAGGCCCTCCTTGAAGTTCCATTCTTCGAACAAAACAATGCTGGCCAGTCTTGTGCCTGGGTTGTAAGGATGAGAAGAATACGCCAGCCTGGAATAAGCCAGCTTGGTCAGGGCCTGAGTGGGGAATTTAAAGGGAACGTGGAAGCCTGGAGTGGAGCTCCAGGAGCTAGGATCCAGGAGCTAGCTCCTATGGAGTTAGGATCTGAAAGAAGGACAGAGGTTAGTCAGTGGACAAGGACTTGTCTTTTTGGCTACCATGCCCCCAGTGCCTCTCATCCCTTTCGTTTGCCATTGGATGCATTCACTTGTTCATTAACAAGTATTTATTGTGTATCACTTGACATGCTTGGGAACTAGTCAGGATCCCAGGCTTAAAAGGTGACACATAAAATGGTGACACCAACACAGAACTGAAGGAGTGCTAGGAATAGGCGTGTAGTCACCTATCTATCCTTGTCTGGGTCTGAATCTCAAATATACCCGTTCCTAGTTGTGTAACCTCTCTGTGCCTAGTAATTCACCCATAGGATTGTTGTGAGGATGGAGTTAATATGTCTCAAGTGCTTTGTTTCTTCCTCGCTTTGGATTTTTTGAGACACAGTCTTGCTATATAGTTCAGGCTGGCCTTGAATTCACTATGTAGCCCAAGTTGGCCTCAAACTCCCAGTAATCCTCCTGCCTCAGCCTCCTTAGTGGTGGAATAGGAGCACAGGTGTGTGCCACCATGCCCGGCTTAGTGCAAAATGTTCACTTCTGTAAAAGGCTTAGGGGTCAGGCCAACCTGAGAGGCCACTCTAAGGAAGCAAGACTTGAATGATAAGGTGGAATTTATGGGTACCAAGAGCAAGGAATGTGGATCCAGAGTGAAGGGCTGCCACTTCACAAATCCCCAAGATCAGAAGCACCTGGAACACTGCATAGGCACTATAAAGGCAGTGATTTGAGGTATGGCTACTAGTATTCCCCTGCACTCCCAGATTTCCAGTATTTCCTCAAGTGATCTAAAAATCACAAAGGAGGGTTTTGCAAGGACAGCCCATGCACTTGATTTGGTAGCCCACACTGCCTTTAAAAAGGTACAAAATTTATCATTAAAATCTAAAAATTAGCCAAGAATAGTGTCACTTGCCTGAAATCCCAGCAAGCGTGAGGCTGAGTTTGAGGTCAGTCTGGTCTACGTAGTGAATCTGAGGCCAGTCTAAGAGCTACCTAGCAATACTCTGTCTCAAAACAAGACAGAACAAAGAGACGGACAGAAAAATCAAAAAGTAGATTTTCTGAATTAAAAGTTCCAAATTTTAAAAAAAGTAAAAAATTAAAAAGGTTGATGGAAACAACCTTTAATCTGAAAAGCTTCACCTGATGCAATGTCTTAAAACTTGAGCCCATGTAATTTTATCAATGCTTATGGAACACTTTGTATAGATAGGCAAGGCATGACCTTTAGCACCTCGCAAATACACAGGAGTCTCACCCCAACCCCCTACCCTTTATTTTCCTGGTGCTAAGAACTGAAGCCAGAGTTTCCTGTATGCTATGTAAGCACTCTACCACCCTGGTTTTGCTTTCTGGAGTTTCAGTAACTGATGGTCAACAGGGTGGAAAATATCGATATTTGTCTTAAATGTTTCAAGCGAGGGTCCACAGTCACATTATTTTCATTACAGATCAGTGCAGTTATAATTGTTCTATTTTATTATTGTTGTTAATTTGTTACTGTGCCTAAGTCTTAAATCAAACTTTACCACAGGTATGTACTTATGCGAAAACATCCACGATGAATGTAATCATTATGTACTTCAAACATGTACTAATGAAAAATAAAAGTCTTTTTGGACACACACACACATATATGTACAATTTGGGCTGTTTCAGGCACCCACCCCTCTGAGGGAGGTACAATTTTTCCATTTTCCAGATGAAGAGACTAAGGAAAGACATGCAAAATGCAATGGCCTTTCTTCATGCGTTCCAAAATACAGACTCGGCGTCCAGAGAGCTCATTTTCTACAATCTGTACTTCCGGGGGAGTCCCGAAGGAACTCCTTCCTCCTTGGTTCAGAGGCGTCGAGTGTTACAGCGGTGCCCTCTTCCATCACTATTTCCCCTCCAGACGTCCAAACTGACAGTTGATTGTTACAGTCACTTGCGCAATGCTGATTTGGAGGCCAGGACTGCAAGCAGGACTAGGCCTTCTCCCCTCTGCTAGGCAACGAACGATCACGGAATCACGAACAACTCGTATCCACACGCGCTTTCCCCGATTTCCCTCACCGCCGGGGATAAGAGCACGCGCTTGCCGGCCCCGCCTCTCTTCCGGGACGACGAATTGCAAGGCTCAGATTGGTCTGAGGCAGACCACCCCTCTCAGTGCTCCCCAATCAACTCTCTCTCTGAGTGCGCTCCCCGCCAGCCCCGCCCCAGCACCCCAGCACCCCAGCACCCCGCGGCCCACGTTACGTCTCTTCTTCTCTCCCCCTCCGTTATCCGGGGGGCTGCGGCTAGCGCGGCAAACCCACCTCCCTTTGCTTCCCATTGGCTGGTCAGGTCCCGCGCGAGCGGGATCGCGCCCTACGTCTCCTCCTCCCGAGCCGGGCCATGCCTCCACTCCGGCTTTCTCCCAGAGGCAGCGCGAGGCAGGGGATTGACTGCTTCTGGCGCGCGCCTCCCGCGGGCCACTCCCTCCGTCTTGCGCCAGTAGCCGCGCCGGCTGGCAGCCCCTACTGCGCACGCGCACTTGCCCACCTCGCTCCCTCTGCCGGTTCGCGGGTCTCCCTGCGCTCAGACTCGCGTCGCAGCAGCCGCAGTAGCGGCATTTTTCTCGGGGCGCACGCGCACTACTGCCTCCGCGCCCGCTCCTTGCCCCGGGCCGCAGAGGTGGCAGCGAGCTCCTCAGGAGCGCGCGCGCGCGCTGCGCCCGCTTCTTGCTGTCCGGCGCTGCTCATCCCTCGCGGCGCGCGCCCAGGGGCCGTTATCCCCCGCGGCGGTGCCCGCGTCAGTAGCAGTAGCGAGGCGGCGCGCGCACTCGAGAGCGGCGGCCCCTGGAAGGAGGCGCCGCCGCCATCGCGCGCGAGCGAGGGAGGGAGCGAGCGAGCGAGCGAGCCCGGCCCGCCCTCCCCCTGGTTCCGCCCCTCCCCCCTTCCTCCCCGCCCCCCCGAGGGAGCGCCGCGGCGCGGCGGGAGGAGGAGGAGGCGGAGGAGGCGGAGGAGGGAGCCTGCGAGGGAGGGTCCGCCCGGCCCCCCGCCGCCGTAGCCGCCGCCGCCGCAGCCGCCGCAGCCGCCGCCGGACGAGTAGTGGGGAACATGGCGCCGGGGCCGCCGTTGCCGCGGCCCGGATCCCCGAGGCCGGGGCCGCGCTGAGAGCGCCCAGCTGGTGAGTGCGCGATCTCGCGGGCCCCGCGCGGCGAGGCCGGGCGCCGCCCCGCTGCGGGGTCCAGGGGGAGGCGGGGACGGCGGGGCCCGGAGCCCGCGAACAATGGAGGAGCCGGAGGGGGAGGGGAGGGAGCGGCCCCCCAGCGCCCCGGCCCACCGTCCCCTCTACTCCGCGCTGGGGCCCAGCGCCCGCCTTCGGACCAGCCTGTGTTGGCCCTCGCCTGCGTCTCTGCTCCCGCCCTGGCCCGGTGGGTCTCGGGGTCTGTCCGTCCCCCCACCCACCTTCGGCCACAGTTCTGCATCTCCTCGCTTCCCTCTTCCGGCCCCAGAAATGCCCTTCGCCCCTTCTGGACTCTGCATTGCTGGAAGGAAGGATCCACCTCCTTCTCGGTGACCCTTGTGCATCCCTTAATTCTGCCTCCCACTTGGAGATGCTTGGACCCATCTGCTTTCTGATTCTGCTCTCGCTGCCTTTGGGATCTGTCCTCGGCCTCTTCTGTGACCTAGCTACTCTTATTCTGTCTCAGAATCTAGAATTGCACCCCAGGAGCTGTCCCTTTAGGACCTGCGGTTGCACCTCCTTGGAGATCCATCTGAGACCCGTGGCACTGCTGCCCCGGGGTCTTTCCTGTGGACTTAATTCTATCTCCCTCTTGAGCCCAGCTCGCCCTCTCGGAACCTGCTGCAACCCCAGGCCCTTTGGCTACCTCTCCGACCCTTCTCTGACTCCGATTCCCTGTTTGCCTCTCCTCAGCTCTTGCTCCCGTTTGCTCTCATTCAGACCCTTTCCTGTCTTCCAGACCTTTCTGCCCCCTGCCTTTGCCCCTTGCCGGAGCTCAGATCTTGCCGTGACTCCCTGGTCTTGCTTTCTTCCTCTGCCTCCCCAGGAAGCAGCCTCCACTTTCTCTCCCCCTGCAGATCCCTAGTGTCTGCCATTCGCTTACCTGACCTCGCTCCCTAACTCAGTTTCCCTCAGCCTTTATTAGGTCTGACCTAGTGTTCTCTTGAGGGTTTCTTCTCATCTTCCTTTTGGCCTTTCTAGGAGCTGTACCATTCATTTGCTCCCCTCTTCTGGGCGGTCTTCTCTTCAGTTCCTCCTTGCCAGAGACCTGCTTCCTGCCTCTGCCCCCCCTTCCCCATTGTGGGGCATCCTAGCCTTGCCTTTACTTCAGCATGCCTTTGATGACTCTGACCCGTCACCTGTCCCTGTCTCTGTCTCATTCTGCATCGCACAGACTTGTCCTCAGAGCTTTTCCCTCCTGTTCTTTACCCTCATTTGTTCGATTTTGCCCCCATCTTTATTTAGGTCTTCCTACCCCGGGCTTGATCCCTTTTGGAGCTGTCCATTTGCCCGAATAGTTTTTTGACCCATTTTTTAACTTTATCATTGCTGTCCCTCTTGCCGTGGTCCTATTAACACTGATCTCCTTGTAACTGCAACCCAGCTTTAGTCCCTTTCAATTCTGAGTTTTTCTGGCTGACATTCTCTACCCTTGCACCATTTTGATGCAGTTTTCACTCTCCACTCTGTTTTCCTGTATTTGTTCTCCCTTCTTAGCCCTGTCTCTAATCTCCTTTTTGAGTTCACTTCCCCTCAGTTTAGACATTAATGTGTGTCGTCGTTGTCGTCGTCGTCGTCGTTGTCCCCCCACCCCACTTCCCAGGGCCTTTGCCCTGAGCTACATTCCTAGACCTTTTTATTTTTTTATTATTTTGAGACAGGTTCTCACTACCTTGTGCCCAGGCTGGTCTTAAACTTTCAATCTTCCTGCCTCAGCCTCCCAAGTAGCTGGTTTTACAGTGATACACCACTAAGGTGTGTTCTTAATCATTCCTTCCTGTTATCCCCCCTCCTTGGAACTACCTGTTTTTGATCGATGGTCTTTTCCTTTTGATACCCCTGTCCCAAATCTCCCAGTTTTGAGTCTCCCCATTTCCTTTCCCTAGTATCCAGTCTGGCTCCTCTTGCATTTGGTTCCTATCAGACCTGCCTCTCCCAGCTCCTCCCCATTTGTGGCCCGCCCATCGAGGGCTTTTTCAGTTGTCTTTCTCTGGCTCTGTCCCTCAGCATGAGAGACTATAAGGGACTAGGTTGGGTCTCGGTTCTTTGGGCCACAGATTCTCTCTCAGTGCCCTGCACTTGAGTATTTTATCCCCAGGGATCCTGGTAAATAGGTGGGGATTCGTGGTGACCACCCCATCTCTCCCACTTCCACCAAGGTTAGTGGTGGGGTAGCTCACATTCCATTGCCCCATTTTCTTTCCTGTGCTCTTATTTGTTCCCCTCTTCAGATCTCTGGGCTTCACAGCTTTGTGTCCTTCGGAAAAGGGGACTGCAGCTGCTCACAGGTCTTTATTGTCTTTCTCACTTTGCTTTTCTCCTTTGAGCTATTGCAGAGACACACTTGTACCCTCTCCCCCTTCTACCTCCAAGGCAGCACCCCTTGGGAGATCTTAAGGGTGTGCTTTTGTTTTTTCTCGCTGACAAGTCATATTCTTGCTTTACTCCTAACTAGGGAAATGTCAGTTCTCAAGTCCTCCCATCCCAGGAGGCTTACGGCCACACTTGGTGTTTACTGCTCTGGGCCTGCAGCAGCAGCAGAGTTTTTCTCGTCTTCCCTAATGGCCTTTGGTTTGCCCTGTGACCTTGGGGGAGGGGCTGGGCAGGGTGGGTTTATTTCTTTACCTCTGCCCAGGGAAGGCTCTTGCTTCCTGGTCTTCAAAATAGTGAGGGCCTGGGTTTGGAAGGCACTTTGCGGTTGTTTGTTGAAAGAGAGAGTGCCAAGTGTCACTCGGATTCCTGCCCTCTGGTGTTGCAGGCACTCCCAGCCACTGGAGCCCAGCGCTGCTGGGCAGATCCATGCTGGGCCCTGAGGCTTGGCACCTTGGTGTTCAGGGGGTGTGTGGGTGGGCCCTGACCTTCCCCAGACCTTTTTTTTTTTTTTTGAATTGAACTCAGGGCCTTGCACTTGCTAAGCAAGCACTCTAACCACTGAGCTAAATCCCCAGCCCCCCCAGACCTTTTGAGGGACCTCGTTGGGTAGAATTAGAGAGGGCTGCCAGGAATTGGGTGACATGGGTGGATTTTTGGTTTTGTTATCTGGAAGCTGGGCCTTTGCTACCTTTCCTGAGCCATTTGCTCCAGTGATCTTACAGTAGGGGTAGTGTTAAGGAAATCCATTCAGAGGTAGGAATGGTTTTGCAGAAAAGCTATCCAGCCATTTTCCTTCCTTAACTTGACTTGGTACAGAGGCCCTCTGGCATGTTCTAGGTTTATTTATTTTATTTCTTAGTAGTAAATCAAAAGGCCCCTCCCAGGGCAGTTGTACATTAAAGCAGCTATCTAGCTATGAGGAAGCATTTACTCTAGAAGGACTTTCTTGATTGAGCTGTGTTCAGACTGTTTATTTCAGCACTTGTTTAGAAATAGTTTGTGTGAACACATTTGAAATAAAAAAAAAATTCACTGTCATCTATAGACCTGGACCACTGACTAATCAAGTGTTGGGGCCTTTGTATATGTGACAGGGAAAGGCCTGGCCAGTAGATGTGTATGGCTCTTTTAACTAACTTTTTAAGACTTCAAATTTTCGGAACAAGCAGTCTGGGGATTTTAATGTGTTTTCATTGCTATTGTCTTAAAGAATTTTGGTTCGTTTCCAGTGGTGAATCTTTGGCCCTATGTGTCATGATTAACTCACTGAATTTATTTCAGGGTTTGTATTCCCCATGTTGGTATAAATAGTTGGTTTTTTTATTCTTAATGTGGAGGGGACATCTAATTAAGAATGAAAACAACTGTGTATGCAGTACTGCTTAAATTTGTGTTCCAGTTTTAATATCACTGGTAGCATAAAAAGTTTGCTGCATGCCCAAAGCCTAAGTTTACATAATAGGAAGAAAGGTGACCAAAAGAACAAAGAGCTGATTTTTCTTCCTAAGCTGGTAACTGATGTTCCAAAAACTGTCAGATTTCCCTGATGGTAGCAGAGGCTCCGGTACTAACACTGACATTTGCTTTGGTAGTGATGGAATCGGGTGCTACAGCAATGTGAGGTAGTAGCCTAGGCCTTCTGGATCAGTTAATGTGCCAGTTGGGCTGGGGTGTGGAGCAGGAGATGGCAGTAGGCAGCTATTTTCAACCTAGTTACTTGTCTTCAAGGTCTCTCACCCTACCGAGACTTATAGAAACTGACCTGACCAAGGTTTCTCTCTTCTTTTTTTCTCCTCTTCCTCCTTCTCTTAAATTTTCTTTCTCTCTTTTTATTTCTTTCTCCCTTTTCTTTTACCTGCTCGCTGTTTTTTCTTGGCTCGCTGTTTTTTCTTGGCTTGCTGAAGGCCACAGGACAGTAGCAAATTGGAAAATGGTCATTTCAGACAAATGGAAGACGTTGTCTAGGTGCAGATCCCTGGAATTGGCAGTGACCCTTGGCAGAGGACAGTCTGGGAGGGGTGAGAGTTGCACAGATGACCGTAAACCACATACAGCCACATAGGTGTGTTTAGTCATCTGTGTGATGCAGAAGCATAGGTCAGTGGAGAGGGAGATGGTAAAACGGGAGTGGCCTTGTGGCTCCTGTGGCTCTGTCTAATCTGGTCTGCTTTTTCAGTCTTTGATCTGCATGGTCTTCTCAGAGGTGTCAGGCCTCCTGCAGGGCTTTCCTGTGATCTGCTATGATTCTTGTCATTCACCACGTAGTAGTCTAAACAGTGTCTTTTTTGTTTTTTAAAGATAGGGTGTCTGTATGTATTCCAGGCTGGCCTCAAACTAGCAGCAGCAATCCTCCTGTCTCAGCCTCCTAAGTGCTAAGATTACAGACTTGTGCCACCTCGCCTGGCAGATGTTGTCTTTTTTTTTTTTTTTGGAGCTGGGGATTGAACTCAGGGCCTTATGCTTGCAAGGCAAGCACTCTAACAGCTAAGCTAAATCCCCAGCCCTAGACGTTGTCTTAATTTACCCAGTCAGTGTGATTGATAATCTAATCTAGTGTAAAATTTCTTTTTTTGTAATGTAGAAAATAACATTGAGATTCTCCTGGAAAAGGGATGGTGACTAGCAGAAATGCCTCTTTCTGGCCCCTTTGGTTGGGGGAACTCCATGTGAAAATTAGTGTCTAGTCTCACCTTCTTATTTACAGGTGAGAAAGTGGGAGGCTTGCCTAAAGCATTGTGGCAGCTTCTGCCACAAAGGAGCATTGGGGCTGCCTGCTAGTCTAGGCCTTGTTCTGGTTAGTTAGGACCTTGGACAAACAGCTTCCCTCCCTGGATTTCACATTCCTAGTATGAAGTCTGGTGTGTTGTCCAGCCTTGATGGTAGATTCTCTTTGTCCTAGGTCACATGCTGAGTTAGAACTAGAACTAGTACTAGGACTGGGGCTCCTGGTGTTGTTCTTAGATCTCCCTCTTGTTCTTCCCTCCCTCCCTGAGAAGTTCCGTCAACCAGAATTGGGATGGGACACTTCCCTGGGAGGTACAGGAAAATGGATTACCTTTGTTGTATTTTTTTCCTGATATAAACACTGCCTCTTTCTCAGCCATTCATATGAGAATTAGTTTATAATTTTGGGAATGGGCCATCCAGATCATATTGGCTGCATAACTAAAGGCCTATACAGTACCTCTTTTAAAAATAATGTGGAATTTTTCAAGCTGAGTCATTGTTGACCTAGGCTCTCAAATAGCAATGATCTGAATAGTACTTGAATTGCTAGTATTAAGCAAGGCAAACAAATCATTCATGTTCATCTTCTCGAAAGTTTATTTCTCTTCAACTTTAGATAGAATGCTTTATCAAGCTTCATCTATAAAGAATTTTTTTTTTTTTTTTTGGGTGCTAGGGATCGAACTTAGGGCCTTGCGCTTGCTAGGCCTATGCTCTACCACTTGAGCTACATCGCCAACCCCTACAAAGAATTCTTGAAATAACTTTTGGCACCTGTCAATCTAATTTTCATTTATTTTCTTCTCTGATGCTGAGAAACACCATTAAGTTGATATATTAGCAGACGACCCAGGTACTTTCAGCCATGAAGCAGCATCACAAGAAAGTAGTATTTATTTTCACTGAAAATAGCCAGACCTGCCTGTTTCCTTCATCTTCCCTTACCGAAAGGAGCATTGCCATTTTGCAAAACTTGCAGTGCTTGTGATATCTGTAGGTATTTTATGCCTCTCTTGCCTTCCAGGCATCTCTACATTCTTTCTTGGATGATGTCCTCTTCCTGGTCACTGTTGTAAGTTGGTCATGGAATTTGAATAATTGAGAAGCAGCTTTCCATGGTGTAAAGAATGCTGAAGAAACTCCTCTCTTAGCTCTGGCTCTGCAATTTAATAGCTGTGTGAGTTCAGCCCAGTATTTCTGGATTTTCATTTTCTGGACTGCATTTTCTTCACTTGAAGACTGAAGGGATTTATACTGGTTGGTTCCTATTCTGTCTTCTTTTATAGCTAATAATACTCGATTGGTTTCTCTCTGTAGTGTATTTCCTTAAGGATGGGGACTCTCATATGTAAATATCTTGTAGTTGATAGGTCCCCATTATGGATGTCAATCTAAACAAGTGCCAAAGCCTTTCATTTTTTTCATTTATTTTTTGAGATTGTTTCCCTATTATAATAGCGATTCCCCAGCTTTATACTTTTAGAGGGCGTACTCTGTCAGCCAGTGTGTAGTCCACTGCTTTCTGTGTCATGAACATCTCGACCAAGATGACAAGGTTAATAAGTGGAAGGCTAGTGTTCTGAATCCAGGTGTCCTTATTACAAAATCTGTGTTTATTAGGCTGCCTTGTCACTATAAAAGTAATTTACAGTTTGTGTCCTTCAGGAACCTACAGTGAGTTGTAAACAATTATATAAGACAGGGTGAAAGAATTTTTAAAAGGTAGGTGAAGGGAGAGAAATGATGACTAGATTATTCTTGTTAATGCATGGCTCCTCGAGAGGCAGCCCCATGTTAGTAGTCTTCAGGATTTTCATGTTCAGACACTAAGCATACCATATCACAGTATTTTGATTTTTTGTTTGTTTGTTTGGTTTTGTTTTTTTAAATTTTAAGAAATTTTTAAAAATTTTATTGTATATCACAGTATTTTGAAAAGAATCTACAGTCTCAAGTACCAGCTTGTTTTTCTAGCCAGCATATTGGAAAAGTTGAGCCTCTTATTTCTGACCTGAATTCAAATCCAGGTATAACAAAACCATGTAAGTAAACAAGTTTAACAGATGGAAGATAGAAGTGTTTGGTTGTGCAATATACCTTAGATTTGTAATTTCTTAAGCAAATAGAAAACTATTTAGGTAGCTCCTGATTGATAGTCTGTCTCTCTGTCTGTCTCTGTCTCTCTCTCTCTGTTGGAGATTAAACCCAGAGCCTTGTGCATTCTTAGCACACACTCTACCATTAACTACAGCCCTATTCAAAGTTTTTTCCTTTGGACAATGTTCCTCAGGGTACTAGACATGTGTAAATAGAATATATGCAAAGTAATTTGTCAGTTTATTGTTAAAAATAAATTAGGGGCTGGTGATGAAGCTCAGTGGTAGAGTGCTTGCCTAGAAAGCACAGGACACTGGGTTTGATCCCCAGTAGTAGAGTAGGGGAAGGAAGAGAAAAAATTAAACATACACATTTAAAAATGTATGGCTAGAAATGCATAGGTAATGCCTAGCAAGCACAAGGCCCTGAGTTCGATCCCTAGCACCAAAAAAAAAAAAGAAAGAAATATATAGGTAAATGGATGGAAAACTACTGTTCCTTAAATTGTTTGTGTGGAGCTCACTATAATTATTTACGAACTCTGAGTTGTAGTTTCTTAAAAAAATGTTGAAGTGAAAGTATCTTAACCAGCTATAGGTAACAGCCTCCCAAAGTGTACACAAATTTTTAAAAATATACAGTTTCATTGTACTTTTTCCCATCTCCATTTAAAAGAAAGGTCAGGACTGGCTTCATCTCTTGCAGGTTGAGCTACTTAGGAATGAGACAAAGGAAAATGATCACCGTTAATTGGCACAGGCAATTAAAAAAAGGTTCTTTGTTCGGTAACAAATTGATTGTGTACAAATGAAAATCAGCACCGCATTAATACAAGATTATTAGATTCTTGAAATCTGCATCTTCAGCTAGAGTGGCTTTCACTTCAAGGGAATTACTTCCCTGGGAATGCTTGGTGATAAAAAAAAAAGTATCACTAGGTTTTAATTTTTCAAAAGTACTCATTAAGTTAGTAGGTGGAAGGCAGGTGGATGCTGCTTTTGTGATAACCTTTTTAATGGCCTGAAATCATTGTGTACCTTTTTAATGCTGCTGACCTATAAGAAATTTCTTCTAATAGGTCAGTCAGTTGAGGAATGCACATAAAATCTTTGATAAATGAGGAAAGAGAGGGGGAAAGACTGTTGTGGGAGTGAGTCCCAGCTGTTGGCCTGTGCCTAGTATTAGTTAGCCACAAAGGCTGTGAAAAATGTCAGTGTTCACTTACATAGTTGTGATTTGATGTGTGTACAGATCCCCTTTTTAAACGCACTTTTTAAAAACTTAAGGTACAGTCTACATACAGAAAAAGTACATAAATCTTAAGAGTACATTTCTGAATTTTTTAGTTGTATAGATTCCCTTTTTATATGATGGACGTACTTTGTTTTTCTACATAATAATACTTGTTGTATTACTGGGAATTGAATCCAGAGACTTGGCTCATGATGAGCAAGCCTTTTACCGTGGAAAGGCTACATCTCTAGCCTTTTTGTTTTTTATTTTGAGACAAGGTCTTACTAAGTGGTCCAGGCTGATCTTGAAATTGGAATGCCTCAGCCTCCTAAGTAGCTGGATTACAAGTGTGCATCGCTACACCTGGCTACATAATTTTCAATACCTTAGAAATTAAGGTTTATATAAGGCACTTCAGTCATGACATATGAAATATAGAGGCAGGAACATGGAGACCATCTCTCACTTTTCCAAACCTGGTCAAGTCACATCCATGATAAAGAGCAGGATAATAGCAATCTTAATTGTATGTACATTACCACAATTGTTAAAGCATTCTCTTAACAACAGGTCTTTCCTCCTTGGGTTGTAATTCCAGATTCTTTTGGTCTCTGTTGGGAGTAAAGAGGAAACAGATAGTTGTCCCTGCTAGTGAGAGCATGATAGGACTGGTACTCAAACTGCTGTCAGACCTGCAAGCTGCTGGGGACTTTCTAGACAGCAGCTTGGTGATAATTTGAGAGACAGAGTCCTTGCTCTGCTTACAGTAACCTGTATAGACCAAGAAGTAGAAATGCAAACCAAGATTTATATAAAGATCTTCACTGTAGTAATGGTTATAAAGAAAAAAAGGGAAAAAGTAATCTAAATGTTTTCACCTTAGGGGATTGGTTGCTTTATGGAAAAAATATGGAATCATTAAAAAAGTATGTTTTAGGGGAACTTTTGACATGGGAAACTACACACAAAATTAAGTATTGGAACAAGCAGGATATAGAACTATAAACAGTAGGAGTCCAGTTATGTTAAAACATATATAGGAAAAAGAAGAAATATGCTGAAGTGCTATTGGTAGTTATCTCTGTGTTGTATGATTTTGGGTGATTAACTTTTTTTTTCTTCCGAATTTTCTCAAGTTTTCTACAATGATTTTTTTATTACTCTTGATTAAAAAAGAAGTTAAACAAGCTTTTTTGTTCTTGCAATGTGGTGATTTTATGTTAGGTTTTTCTTAAGATATATGAAGGAAAAATTGAGTTGAAAAGCACGAAATCAGAAATAGTGAGGTCTTTTGGACTCTAGTCCCTCAGAGAATAATCAAATTAATTATTAACAATATTAACAGTAACAACCAGCTGCTTATTTTGTACTGGAAGACAGCAGAGTTCTTGCTGCCTCCCTGTCCTTACAGTCATGTTTGAGAGTAGGTGGTATTCTCAGCTTCTAGCTGGGGAACCAGGACACCCAGCTGGGGACTTGTCCAAGGCCACATAGCAAACAGGTCCCAAAGTCAGTCATCCCAGAACCTCTGCTCTGTGGCTTTCTCTGGTATGCTTTTTACTTTCCAGAACACTTCCACACAAGGTGATCTACTCCAGAGTCTGCTGCATGGCTGGCAATTGGAGCTCAGTTTTCTGTTTAGTAAGGCTTCCCTTCTCCCCCAAAGTGTGCTTGTGTAAAGAGGAAGAAGCCTTTGGTCAGAGCCGGGGATAATCATGAAATTGATTATATGTCTTCTTTTTTAAGAACTAAAAATCTTTAAGATATAAATAACTTTATTTAATAGCTAATCTTTTTTGTTTTGCTTTGCTTTTGTCTTTTGAGACAGAGTCTCACTGCATAGCTCAGGCTGTCCTTGAACTCATGATCATCCTCCTGCCTCAACCTCCTTTGAGTGCTAGGATTGTCATTATGTGCTGCCCTGCCCGGGTAATCTGTTTATTTTTATGCAAATAAGTTTTTTTAAAAATAATTTAAGTAGTTAAGGTCCACCAAGGAAAAGAGGAAACAAACTAGTTCTTTGTAGCTGCAGGGGACAGAGGGGGAAACATTTTCTTCTCTTTCTCCCCTCCGCATTCAACCAGTGCTTGGGTATCTATACTACTGAGATCCCCAGTTACACAGACCACGCCTCCTCCTCCCTCAGAGTTTGTCTGCCACTTGTAAAACAAAGGCAGTTCTTCCCTTACAGGTAACACAAGGAACACCCTGTTTCTGTACCAGAGAGTAAAAATTTTAGAAGGCAATGGCCTGATTTTTTTTTCCTCCTGATCTTATCTTAAAGAATTAAGCGTGACTAAACATCTCAATCCAAGAATGCCCTGACTACGAAGACAGATTGCATCTTATGAGAAAGAACTTTCTAAAGAAACCAGTTCAAGTTCATATTTTCTCTTTAGTAAGGAATAATTTAGGACTTTTTTTTTTTTTTGAGACAGGGTCTCGCTGTGTAGTTCAGGCTGGCCTTGAGCTTACTCTATAGCCCAGACTAGGCTTGGCCTTGCAGCAATCCTCCTGCCTCAGCCTCCCAAGTGCTGGGATTACAGGTGTACGCCACCATGCTCCTCTAGTTTAGGGATTTTAAAGTTTCCCCTGGGCCAGGGATTTAGCTCAGTGGTTAGAGTGCTTGCACAAGGCCCTGAGTTCAATCCCCAGTACAAATAAAAAAGTTTCTCCTGCTTTGTTGTTATTTAACAAGCCACTTGCACACACACAAACCCATATATTTACTGCTTCTGTCCTTCTCGTGGTCCCGGGAGAGCGCTGAAAGCAGATAGTCAGTTGGCAGTGGTAAAGGGGTTTACATTCAGGCATCGGATCCTGAAGATTTTGCATATTTTTTTGGGGTGGTGATGCTGGGGATTGAACTCAGGGCCTTGGGCTTGCTAGGCATGTGCTCTGCCACTTAAGCTAAATCCCCAACCCCCAAAATAAAGAATTTTGGAAACTCTGTGAAATTGCCTTTTTTTTTTTTTTTTTTTTTGGTGCTGGGAGTCGAACTTGGGCCCTTATGCTTGCAAGGCAAGCGCCCTAGCCAGTGAGCTAAATGGCCAGCCTGAAATTGCCTTTTTGTTCCTCTGTCTCTTCCTTTCCTTCCTTATTTTTTTTGGGGAGGGGGTGCTGGGGATCGAACTCAGGGCCTTGTGCTTGCAAGGAAACCACTCTAACCACTGAGCCGAGTCCACAGCCTCTTTCTATCCTCTTGCAGTCCAGTATAGAACCTGGGGGGCCTCACTTGTGCTAGGTAGGTGTTGTATCCCTGGGCTTTATCCGCAGCTCTGTTTTTCTGTTTTCAGTCCTACCGTAGGGCCTGACAGGTCAGTTGGAGTATAATACTTGTTGAGTAAAAGTATGAGCCCCACCCCCAACTGGGAATTAATTCCAGGCCCCAAGCTAGGTAAGCCCTCCACCACTGAGTAACTTCAGCAGCCGTTTTTATTTTGTTTCACTGAATTGTGCAAGCTGGCCTGGTACTTCTGATTGTCCTGCCTCAGCCTTTCAAGTAATTGTCATCTAGATTGCAGGTATACATCACTGTGCCTGAGTGTGAGGCTGGAATGAGAAACCTAGAGAAGAAGAAGTCTGGGGTGTCAGTCCTTAGATTTTAAGGTTTCTCACATGATGGAGAGGAAAGAACCTTAGCTGTCATATTGCTTGTTACCAACTTTCAACCTCAAGCAAGTTATGTACTTTGGAGTTCTTTTGCCTGTAATGTGGGTTTAAATACCTTCTCTGCTTATCTGGGCATGGTGGCACAGGCCTGTAATCCCACGGCACTCTGGGAGGCTGAGGCAGGAGGCTCGTAAATTCAAACCCTGCCTGAGTAATTTAGCCAGAACCTTGTCTCAATAAGAAAGGGCTGGGGGTGTGGCCCAGTGCAGAGCACCTGAGTTCACTCAGTGCCATGAGTGAACACGAAAACACTGAGGTCAGAAACCCTTTTGAGTCTGTTGGGAGAGTGGAAGAAGGTTTAATTAATGAAAATGCTAAGGTGAGTGAGCAAGTCAGGTTCTAAACAGGCAGCATAATGAAATTTTGGGTCTTAAGGTAGAGCAACACATCCTATTGATTGATATGTCTTGGTCTTTGTACAGTTTGCAACTCGCCCCCAGATAGCAGCAAGTGTTGAGTCTTATCGGTGAATGTCTCACACATCAAATGTTCACTCTAGGTCATAGGCCAGCACACGGCCAGGCGGAGTCCCAGCTGTTTTTCTACCTGCTTTGCACCCTTAGACAAGCCATTTGAGAAACCTCTGGTGCCTCAGGCACCCCTTAAAGGGGACTGTAGGGGTTGAAGATTCAGCTTAGTGGGAGAGCGCTTGTGCAGGGTCCCTGAGTTCCATCCCCAGCGGCCAGCCCAAAAAGAGAGACTGTAATGGTGTGTACTCATATGGTCACTACAGATTAAAATAGTGTCTTTAAAAAGCTTAAAATAGCTGGGTCTTGTGGCATGTGCCTGTAATCCCAGCACTTGGGAGCTGAGGCAGGAGGATCATGAGTTCCAGACCAGCCTGGGCTATACAGTGAGACCCTGTCTCAAAACAAACCAAAAGCTTAAATAATGTCATGGTAAATGTTCAGACAATGCCATTATTAGTGCTGGACTTGATTCTTTTTTTGAGGGGGTTGGTACTAGGGATCGAATCCAGGACCTTCCTGCTGAGCTGTGTTTCTGACCCTCACTCTCCTTTAGTAATTTAAATTTTTTTTTTTTTTTTTTTTTTTTGTGCTGGGGATGGAACTCAGGGCCTTGTGCCTGCAAGGCAAGCACTTTAACCACTGAGCTAAATCCCCAGCCCCAGTAATTTAAAATTTTGAGAAAGGTTTTTGCTAAGTCGCTAAATTAGCCAGATTGCGTTTGAACTTGGGACCTTCCTGCCTCAGCCTCCTAGAAAGCTGGGATCATAGGCATGAGCCACCACATCTGGTTTAGACTTGACTTTTATAGACCAGGTGGAGAATATGGTTGTGGAAAAACAAATAGCAAGTTTATCAAAAGCAAATTTTGTAGTTCTGCTAAGGGGAGGACAGAAGGAAAGGAGGGAGGGAGTGCTGTTCTCACTTTTATTTCTTAAAAGTAGGGTCCAGTACCAGAATGAAACCCCGTCCCAAGAAGTCAGCAGCCTTATGTGGACATATGCAGGTGTATGCATCTCATTTTACGCAGACTAGGGAAGACTTTGCCATGGTCAGTATCAGTAATATGTAGACAGGTGTTTAGAGAGCTGGACAGATTCATGACCTGCATTCCTCCGTTTACTTTGTCACCTTAAACAGGCTATTTAACTTCCCTGAGCCTTAGTTTCTCCTTTGTAAAATTAAGATTTTAATACAAGTTGTGAGAACTAAGTTGTGTGATGGATATGAAAAGTGTTGACAAAATAGAGATTATTGCTTTTAAATGTAAGTACCACTGGGTACCCATAAGTGAAATTCACTGTGTTGCTTGGTTTGGGGGCTCCCAAGATGCAAGCTGTTGGCTTTTCTGTGGAAGTTTCCCCCAGCACGTCCTCTTGTCCTTTCCTTTCTTTCTCTGTATAAGCCTCTGGGGCTTTTGCACTCCCCTGCTTAAGAACCTTCAGGTCTCTATGTTGCCTACAAAATCAAGTCCAGATTCATTCAGTGGCCGGTAGAACTCTGTCCTGTTCAGTGCATTCTCCCTGTCTGGTTGGCCGCGTACCTCCCTGTGGCGGGCTGCTCTGGGCCCCTGAACACTCTATTCTTTCTTTACCTGCTTTTGATGAAGCCAGCGGCTCTCTCCTGAGTGTCTTCACCATCCTTTCCCTGATTGGCGAATTCCCTATTTGTTCTTGACATCTCAGGGGCCCAGTATTCTCCAAGACCTTGCTTATTGGAGTGGTCTCAGCTGTGTTCCATTAGCACGTTGCTGGTGGTGTGTTGTGCATCACTTGTTTTGTGCAGTGATAGGTCTGTGTGGTTCTGCATCAGTAGTTGCTAAACACCCAGTACCATTCCCTTATCCTTGTCTTCTGGCCAACCCATCGTCCTCCTCAGAGATGTCACTGGTTTCCCAGAGCTATTTTTTTCCTTTCAGAGGTACTTTAATGCACATACAGACAAGCAAGTATGAGCGTGTATGATGTCCCCCCTCCTTTTACATGAGTGGTAGCATATTGTAATTATGGCTCGGCATCATCTTTTGTTGCTGAATGTCTTGGGAAATCATTACATATTAGTACAGAGAAAAGGTCTTCATTCTTTCTTATAGCCTTATGGTGTTCCATTAGGAACATACACCATTACTGATTTTGACCAGTCTCCTATGGGTGGACATTTGATTTGTTTCCAATTAGTGCTGTAGGGAAAATGTGAACATAGCATTTTGCATATGTGAGATTATACCTGTAGAAGAATTCCCAGGAGTGGAATGGTTGTCTCCTCCCTCTTGAAACTAGAGGTTTTTTTGGTTTTGCTTTTTGCTTTGGCTACTGAAGTACCTCGCTTACTATGGCTTCTTAATGACTATTTGAATGAAGGGTAGAATAGTCCTGCTGGAGAGACAAGATAGAGAATTGAAAAAAATTGAACCTTCCATTTCTCAAGGTCTCCAGTTAAGTCCTGTAGCTTGCAGTAGCTCCTGTAGCTGTCCCTGTGGTGGTGGGCATTATGAGGAATAGCCAAGAGGACATGATTGGAAGGTGTCTCTGTTTGGGGTGGACTGAACTTTTCAAACTCTTCTCCTAATGTGACAGTACAGCGTATCTTTCTGCTGTGAGCTTACCTGTAGGGAAATCTTTAACTTTTGGGCAAGTGAAACTAGATCCTTAGAGATAGTTAGGGACTCTTGTAATAATAGTAGCCAATACTTCCTTTGCCCTTTTTATCTGCAAGGCACTGTTTTATGTACTTTATCTGTATTCACCGAAGGAATCCATATAACAGCCTTTGCACCCATTACTCAGACGTGGAAGCTGAAACACCACATGCTAGGTGATGTAGGTGAAGCATTTAGAAGAAGGGGAGTAAATCCCACCCCTTACTTGTTTTGTTTATATGATTTTCATGCTGACCTTGATTATTGTGAAATGTGTCTCCTACTGCAAGCTGTTTGAATGGAAATAGTACATTCTTTGATTTGATCCCTAGTTTAGCTTGCTAAAGATTTCCACAGTGATCTGTCAGCTAATTCCAGTTCCGTGTTCCCCTCTTCCTTTTTAGTGAAGTCCTAATTGGAGCTTGTCATGTAGTTTTTTCATTTTAGGGCATTTTTATTTAAGCTTACCTTAGCAAAGTGTAACCATAGTCCATCACTTGTCCGTTTCTCTAGTGCCTCTCTGAAGTGCTTTGCCTCTTAGGTTTGGGTAAGCGCCCTGGAGATTTTGGTGTTCCTGATGCAGAGGCCAGGGATGTAGATCACGTTGCTGTCAGTCAGCCTGGACTGATGCCTATTCCGGGTACCCTCTCTATAGCTCTGAAATCAGGAGTAGTGTCAGGGCTTCTTTTACATTAGCCTGTGCAGTAGGACTTTCTGCACTAGGCACATGTCACCACCTGGAACGTAGTCAGTAGGACTGAGAAATTAACATTTTAATTTAATTAATTTTGCTTGGTTTAAATATAAATGAGCAATATTGGACAGTAGAGTGCAGATCTAGATCATATGCTCCATAAAAGAAAGATTCACCATTCTACCTTTTCCTCACACCTTCCCGCCCACCTGCCTACCTATCTTCCTTCCTTCCTTCCTTCCTTCCTTCCTTCCTTCCTTCCTTCCTCATCCTCCCAACTCTGGCATAGGGCTATGTTCCTTGTATATTTGATGAATGTTTGATAAGTAGCTTCCAATAACTGAAATGTAGAGAAAGTTAAAGCATTACTTAAATTCTGCTTCCCAGGGATAACCACTGTTAACAGTTGTGGTTTAAAAATTGTAGAAAAAAATTACCAGTTTGCATCAGCATTACAGCGATTTCTGCACAGGATTCATGCTTTTTTTTTTTTTTTTTCATCCTTGCTTCTAGAAAGTGGACATCACTCAAGGTTGTAGATGTGGGAGTTGTAGGAGATGGAGGTTTGGCATGCAGGTCATGTACATAACAGAAGTATGACTAATACTGGTAAAGTCCCTTTATAAAGATAATTGCAATATGACGGAATTTTATCCTGACTATTAGACATGAACATCTAGAAAAGAAATGATGAGTCATCCTTCTGTCCTTTCCCAAATCCCAGATGGTTTTGCCAGCATTTTGTTTTTGAGGATCTTGACTCCTTGAGGTGGTTGGGATATTTGAGAGATTTAAGAGGACTTATTATCTGCTGGCAAAACTGAAGAAGCAGAAATACGACTGCTTGAATTTCTTTTTTCTTCCATAGTGGAAGTAGTATTTTAGGCCACATTCATTTTGTAGGTGTTGTGTATTTGTATAGATGTGTGATCTTTCCATGTGAACATGTCACTGATTTTTCTTTTTTGGTTAGATTTGCTCGAATCCCTAATACTTCTCTCTTCTCTAGTCATATGTTTTTGTCGCTTCATTCTCTGCTAAAAAGATGCATTTACCTTCCAAGTGGGCCGGAGAAGTTGGGGAATGGGGAGGCAGGATGGACCGGAAGTGATGATGAAGTGATGATGAATGATAAGATGGGCTCAAATGCAAAGGAAGGCGTTTCAGAGTCTTTTAAGTGAAATGGGATGTGGGATCTTGGGTTGGGTTCTGGAATAGAAAAGAGAAGTATTGGAGAAGTTGGTGAAATCTCAAAGTAGTTTAGTTTTTTGTCTTAAAGTTATTTTTTTTTAAATTTCTGGCAAATATTCTATGGTTATATTAGGGAAAGCTGGGTGGGGGTCATGAGGGAACTCTGTGTTAGGTGCAAATTTTCTGTAAATGTAAAATTACTGGAAAATAAGAATTTAAAAGCCATGGCTAGCAAGGGCAGCCAAAGGCCATGACTTCCTCAGAGGGACACGCTCATAAATAAGACTCCGAGGAGGACCCTGCAGAAGCTCTGCCTGTCTGTCCACTTCTCCCTTAAACCGAGTACTCCAGCAAGCTGTGACTGTAGTGCTCCCAGACATGCTCGCTTCACGGCCTTTTCACTTGCCTTCCACCTGGATTAGTCGCTTGCCACCTACTCCCCCAACCAAACTGGAAAAAAAAAATCACCTGAAAACAGCATAGTTTGAGTAATTCCTTTTAATTAAAAAAATTTGTTTGCTTATATTTATTTAGCAGTACTGGGGATTGAACCCAGGACCACTGGTCTGAGCTACGTCCCCAGCCCTTTTTGTTTTTGAGACAAGGTCTTGCTATAAATTGCTAAGCTGCTCAGGCTGAGCTCAAACTTGCCATCCTCTTCCTTCAGCCTTCCTGACTGCTGGGATTACAGACGTGTGCCACCTTGTCTGGCTCCTTTTTAATTCTTTCTTTCCCTTTTTAAGTAGAGATTATTTTTTTCAGGAAGCCTTTCCTGAGCTACTGTAGTCACCCCTCAGTGTGTCCCTGTGGTGGTACCTATTAATTCTGTTCCAGTGGTCTATGTCTTGTCCGTTTCTCCAACTGCATGTTAAACTTCTTGAGGGTGGGGGCTGGGGATTTAGCTCAGTGATTAGAGTGCTTGCTTTGCAAGCGCAAGGGCCTGAGTTCGATCTCCGGCACCACAAAAAAAATAAAAAATAATAAAAAAAAAGGAAATATAAACTTCTTGAGGGTGGGATCTTTATCTTTCATCACTGACTCTCCAAGCACATAACCAGGAGTTTAGGGATTGTTGATGTTCAAGAAATGCTTGTGGAAGAAATACCTTCCACAACTAGAAGCAAGACCCGTGCTCCACTTTGCAGTTCCTCTCCAGTTCCTCTCCTCCCCTTTGGTAGCGGTGGCTGTGATTTGTAGCATATACTGTAGCCATAGATAGCTACATCTCTACCAGGGAGAGAAACTCAGAGATGAGAAGGGAGGGGAGGGAAGGGGAGAAGAGGGGAGGAGAGAGGTCAGGTTTCGTAACTGGCTTATTCTACTTGAAGCTCCTAGGGATCCATTTGGTGGGGGGGCAGTGCTGGGGCGCAAACAGGGCCTTGTGCTTGCTAGGCAGGCACTTACCACTTGAGCTAAATTCTCAACTAACTCTGGGATCCAATTTAGGAAAATGTTTTTACAAATCTTAGTTGTGTAGCATTATCCTTACTACTTGAATTCACGGCTCATTTCATTATAAAAGATAATGTGAAGGTTATTTTAAACCTGTTATTTAGTGAACCAGTCAATAATTACTAATTATCTAAAATATGTACACCCTAGGTGGAATGTATGATACTATCAGATATGACTTCTGTTTTTGAATTTCTTTCTTTTTTTTTTGTTTTTAGACAGGGTCTTGCTATGAAGTTCAGGCAAGCCTGAACTCACAATAAAGCCCACGCTGGCCTCAAACTCAAAGTGATCCTCTTGCTTCAGCCTCCCCTGTGCTGGGATTATAAATGTGCACCACCATGCCCCTGGCTGCTTTTGAATTTCTTATGCCCTAGTTGGGGAAGATAGAACATCTTCACCCCACAGTTTGTTATTGAGACTTACCAAGAATCAGGTAGCCGGAGAAGAAGGGTTACTGTGGTGCGTAGTGAGCTATTACAAATACTTTGCGTCTTCAAGTTTTCTTAATGTTGTACCCTCTTAAAAACTAACTGGTTGATGAACTTGATTTGCCTTTATTTGGGCATGGCTGGAAGTGCGGGTTATAAGCAGATTTTGAATTTAGGGTCGGGTAGTTTTGGGGGCAAGGAATGTCTTTGATGCTATCCAATTATATGCTGCATTTTGGTTCTGTTTATTTTCTGCAGAGAGAGAATCCGTAGCTTTCATCAAATTCTCAAGGGAATCCATGACCCACAAAAGATGAGAACCACTGGTCTAGAGTAACACTGAGCCCCTGGCCTCGTTTTGTCTCCCTTTACTTTACCCTTTTAGATTGGGTGTTTTGCTTTGTTTTCCCCTGATACGTATTTGGAGGAATCCTTTGTGCGAAGAACTCTGCTGTTCAACATCTAAGGGAAGAATATGTAAGTTGTCTTTTTCAGAAACTTAGTATCGTGGCTCTTAAACCTTTTCCCTTGTGTGGTAAACACATCTTTCTGTTTGGATAATGATTACGGCTTTCCCAGACCCAGGCACTCATTCATTCACCATATATTCATATGCTGAGCTGCGGTCCTAGAGCTGAAGTGTTGGGTGCTAGACATCAGAGGCCTTTAGTGATAGGCAGTGTAAGTGCTCTGAAATGATAGCTGTTAGTGTCCTGGCTAAAGCTGTGATGATGTGCGGGGTAGGACAGAAACTTGGGGAAAGGTTATCTAGACTTACCCTTAGGTTTTATTGGGATTTCACTGTTGACTTACCTCATTACCTCACTGATGTGTTGCAAGCCTTTGCATGCAAAGGTGGAACAAATGAGGGGCTTAGGGTCATGCCAGCTTGAAGAGGTCTGCTTGGAAACACGATGGTGACCGAGGACCTAGCCATGACACATGCATTTGCACAGAACTCTTTTATAGACTGCTCATTCCATGTGCCTGCTATCCTGTGGACAAGGGTGGAAGGCTGTCTTTGCCAGGCGTTCATTGGACACCTAGAGGGTGTGTCATGCTGGACTGGACCCTTGGACTGGACTGTTTACTTGCTCAAGGAGCAGATGAAGATGATTGGGTTGTGGCTCTTTGGCAATATGTTTCGATCTCTCCCAACAATCGATGTGGTGATAAGGTTCCCTCTTGAGAGAGCATTTGGGTTTGTTCTGTCTTTTTGTGAGTTCTTCACATTTTTTTCATAGATCAGTGCTGTTGTTGTTAAATACAATTTCAAGTTAGTGAAGGGTATATATTAGGAAAAACCAAAGCTCTCTACTTAATTGAGATTTTGACCATAAATTCTTGTTGTTCTCTAAGTGGTTACATTTTGTGATTAGGCTGAAGTTCTACCTTTAAAAAATTTTTTTAATTAGTGTACTTATTTTTGTGGTGCTAGGGCTAGAACCAAGGGCCTCACACATACTAGGCAAATGCTTTACCACTGAGCTACAACCCCAGCCAAGACTGAGTAGTGTTAAGCACAGCTACCTAGCCCCAGTCCTCAATACCAAGAAAACAAAGAGCAAATGATGCAATCAGGATGCAATCCACTGCCTGTGGATTTCAAGGAAAATTATTTTCTACACAACTTGAATGCTCATGGACAAAATCAGGCTTTGTTTTGATTTGATGGTATCAAAATGTGATTCTTATCTGAAGGATAGAGGGTTTTTTTTCTTTTTTATGGAACCCAGAGCCTTCGCACTGAGCTACATACCCAGCCCTTTTTTTTTTTTTTTTTTTTTTTTTTTTTTTTTTTTTTGGTACTAGGGATCGAACTTAGGGCCTTGTGCTTGGTAGACAAGCACTCTAACCACTGAACTAAATCCCCAGCCCCCCAGCTCTTTTTATTTTATTTTGGAGGCAGGGTCTGACTAAGGCACTAAATTGGCCAGACTGGATTTGAGCTCGTGATCTTCTTGCCTCAGAATGCTGGATTACAGGTGTACATGACCACACCCAGCTAAAGTCAGAGTTCTCTGTTTTTTTGAGACATAGTCTCTATGTAGTTCAGGCTGACCTTTAACTCACTATATAGCCTAGGCTGGCCTCCAATTTGAGGTGGTCCTCCTGCCTCAGCCTCCTAAGTGCTGGGATTATAGGCAGGTACTACCACACCCAGCCAGAGTTCTTGAATGTGGAATGATGATTTAAAATTTCTAAAGTAGCCTGGATTTATGAATGAAATATTGCCTAAGATTTGTCCTTTGAGCATTTTTATTTTTTCCTTTGAAACTTTAAATGAAATCAACTTTGCTTAAACTCTAGCCTGCCATTATTTTTATTTTTAGTGAGAAGAGAGACATGGATCTTTTCCTGCTGTGCCCTGTGTCCTGTCTTACTCTGCTGTTTTGTAACTGGTTTTGAGCTTGAGAGAACAGACAGATTTTCACATTCCCATTAATTTTTACTGTATTTTAATGCTTTAAATTTGAGACTGGCTTTCTTCTCACAAAATTTAATTTTTATCGTTGTTCCCATGGGGCGGGCAAACTCAAGATTCATGTGAACCCTGTTGTCTTAATTAGTACCTTTTTTTGGTGCTGGGAATTGAACAATTGGTACTTTGTTTTGTTTTGTTTTGTTTTTTGGGTGGTCTTTTGATGCTGGGGATCAAACTCAGGGCCTTGCATTTGCTAAGCAAGCACTCTACCTTTGAGCTAAATCTCCAATCCCAATAACACTATTTTGAACAATATAAGGAACATAAACAAAAAACTACTGAGTGTATTATAAAATATTGCATCTGACTAAGTTAGGTAAGAGACTGTCTGTTTCACAGTGGAATTTGGTCCAAAGACCAGGTAGGCTACAGCAGTAGTGCTGTTAGGCCACATGGCCTCTGCTGCCTGTTGTCTTTGCAGCTGTGCAGTGTTGGCGTAAAGCCACATGTGTGGGTTTCAGGGGTCTGCAGCTGGGGCTGGGACCATACTAACTGTGCCAAGCCACTTGCCTTCTCTGTTTTCTCTTCTGTAAAATGGGGTTGTGGTGGAACCTGCCTTGTTGGGTTGTTGTGAAGCATAACAGAATTCACATATGCATGTTGTTTATTTAGTGCTGTACCTGGCTCATAAAAGAGTGTTTGCTTTTGGTTTTTTTGTTTTTGTTTTTCTTTCTGAGACAGTGTCTTGCCATGTAGTTCAGTTCAGACTCACCTTGAACCCACTATGTAGCCCAGGCTGGCCTCGAACTCAACAGCAATCTTCCTACCTCAGCCTCTGGAGTGCTGGGATTACAGGCAGGTCCCACCACACCCAGCTTGCTTTTACTTTGTAAAAGAAAGAGAAAAAAGAGAGATGACTAAGTGGGAAAACAACTAGAGAGAGAAAGAGAAAGAGATTGGTTTATTATTTTTAGAGCCAGCTCTAGAAGTTTCCTGATCCTTCATTTGGTTCATAAGACTTCACATGGGCATGGGACTCCTGCTCTAATTGTCTTTTTGTTTATTTATTTTTGTGATATTAGGGATGGAACCCAGGGCCTTGCTCATGCTAGGCAAGTGCTCTACCACCCAGCCACACCCTAGGCCCTTTAAAATTTTTTTCTTTTGGGACGAGTTCTTGCCAGATTGTCTAGACTGGCCTTGAACTTGTGATCCTCCTGCTTCAACCTCTGGAGTAACTAGGATTGTGAGTATGGACCAGCATGCCCAATATCTAATGTACACGTATATCTCACCTGGCCCCAAGCACACTCTAGTAAATGTTAAGTAAATGATGAACCTAAAGTCTCTCATCATCATCATCATCATCATCATCATCATCATCATCATTAATACTTTTTTTGTTTTTTTGAGACAGGGTCTTGCTGTGTAGTTCAGCCTGGCTTCAAACTCTTGATCCTCCTGCCTCAACCCCCGGAGTACTGGGATTACAGGCATATGCCACCATGACCAGTTTAATATAGACAATTTTTTATAGGTTCAAGCATGGCTTTGGCAAGGAAAAGGCTAAAATCCCTGCCCCATGGGCCAATCAAACCCCTCTTGCCTCCCTTGCTGGTGGCTACATTTCAGGAGGAAAAACACTTTGGAATCCTTACTAAGTGATTTAGATGAGATTTGTTTTCAAGTCGCTTTTAAGAACTATGGCTTGGCTTTCACCCCCCATCTCTCTGCATTCCAGGGCTTTATAAGCTGTCATCAAGCTGACACCAGCTACCTAGAAGAACCTACTGTGGGGAAACACACAGGAAGCACGTGGGAAGATTCTGCTTCTACAGAAACATCATTTAGCCACAGAAAAAAAGACTTATATGTCTTTCTCCAGTAAAAAGAATGCAAACTGGGCATGATACACATGGCTGTAATCTTAGCACTTGAGAGGCTGAGTCAGTAGGATACCAAGTTCAAGTCTAGCCTGGGCAACCTAGTGATTTAAGTGAAACTCAATCAAAATAAAGGGGGGGTGGCCAGGGAGGTACCTCAGTGCCAAACCCTAGGTTTAACCCCAGTACCATAAAAATAAATAAAAAATAAAGTGAAAAAAGAATATATAGCTAAACTAGCCTCCTAATTTTTATTTTTATTTTTATTTTATTTTATTATTTTTTTTTTGTGGTGCCGGGGATCGAACTCAGGCCCTTGTGCTTGCAAGGCAAGCACTCTAATCACTGAGCTAAATCCCTAGCCCCACCTCCTAATTTTTAGAACTCATTAATTACTTTGGAATATACCTAGAGAGAAATTCTTTGGGATTTTTTTGGGGGGGTGCTGGGGCTCAAACTCAGAGCCTTGCACTTGCAAGGCAAGTGCTCTACCACTGAGCTAAATCCCCAACCCTCTGGAATTTTTTTTTTTTTAATTGATAGTCTTCACTCCCCTCCCCTCTATGCTTTATTTTTTAGCTTAGTTAATGCTGCCATTTTTATTTCCTTATTCTTTGCTGTCACCTTAGTTCTTTATTCCTTATCGTCTGCTATTACCTTGTTATTGTCCAGTTGGGAATGTAGAAATCACTATGGACACTTCAAGCTGAAAGGGAGGAAAAGTGTCAAGGATTTGTTACAGAGGAGTTGGAGGGGCTGGAGGGGCTGGAGGAGCGGAAGGAAGGTGCGTGTTGTTACCCAGATATCAGTAAGCTGCCTGTGGCCTGTGGGCTGGTGCCCCGGAGCCTGCGCGCGGAGCTGCTGAGTCTGCTGCTGGGCCCTATGGTGCTGTAGTTGCTTGCAGTCCTGCTGCTGCTGCTGGAGACAGACCAGGAGTGGAAAGATGTGGTGTATAACCTCTTCCTGCCATTGAGTCTCCAGCCATTGGCAGGACCTAAGGGCGCAGCATGGGTAGAGGAGTCTGCGAAATGTAGTTGCTGGCTTTCTATTCTGCCAATACAGAGGAGAGTTTAGAAGGGAAAGGTGGCCAACTGAATGCCATCATTGCTTGGGGATGATGAATTTGTCGGTAGAGCTAGGCAGAGGCGGCTTTCTGTTGCCAAGAACATTCAGATAGGTGGTGAAGGGGACAGTGGCGCTCCAGATAAGGAGTAGAAGCAGGAATGCATGAGGCAGTACATGTTCTTGTTGAAGGATAGTTGGGAATAAGGCTAGGAAGGGAGGTTGGGGTGGGATGTTGTAATAAAAATACCCTGTGGCTTTTTAAGGTTAACACAGAGTGCCATGCACAGTGATTTGACCTGGATAGACCAGTGAAAACACTTGTCGTGGTAGTTACAGCATCGAAGTAACAGGGCAGAACTAAGGCTTTGCTAGTAGTGGGGTTGGAGAGCAGCCGTCTGTCCAACTGGTACACCTTTCAGGGGATTGGCACAAGTACCTGGGATAAATCATGAATTCTGATTTTCTGTTTTTCTGTACAAATTACATTTGTTAACTACTTATACTCTTGGAAAGATTTTTGTTCTCTACTTTTTATGCCTAAGATATTAGGATTTCTCTTTTTTTTTTTTTTTTTTTTGTTTAAGGGGTGCTGGGGGATCAAACTCAGGGCCTTGTGCTTACTAGGCAAGTGCTCTACCACTGAGCTAAATCCCCAGCCCCAGGATTTCTCTCGAAGTGTCATTAAATTCACTTTGATCAAAACTTTAATGACAGTTGGCAATGTAGCTCAGTGGTGGACACATGGGAGGCCCTGGTTCTATGCCTCAGCACTGCCAGAATAATATAAATTTGAAACCTATGTAAACTCTGCAGGGGCCTTGATAACTTGAGGTAGCACTTTCATTACTTGGGGATAGTTTCTTTTTTTCTCTCTCTCTCTTTATATACTAATTCACTCATCCCGCTTAGCAGGTTTTTATTGGCTCAGTACTGTCTGTAACCTGAGGTCAAATGGGGAGCAGAATGCTAGAATAAATTAAGCATAAAATAAATGCAAATAAAAGTGAAAAAATGGCATGGGAATAAATTAAGCATAAAATGGTGAGCAGAATAGGTAAGGTGCTAGGCCCTCTTGCCTTGGAATTAGCTATTTATTGAGAAACAGATGTTAAAGCCAAAAAATATTACCGAGCCTTATGGCCTTTGCAGTTTCTGTGTACTCTGGATGCTATTCCCCCAGACCCACCTTCTTAGCTCCTTTGCTCCTTCATGACTGCTCTCAACCTCCTCTTAGTAGGGCCTCCCTCACCGTCATCGTTCCTAATGTGGCACTGCCCCTGCCACATGTGGAAGCTCTGCTGCTTCGCCTTGTTCGTGTACTACTTATGTGCTGTTTGTTTTTTAATTGTCTGTTTCTGCAAATATTCTAGTCTATTTAGTTCTTTACTAGTACAGGTACTAGTGATAGATTGTGACCCAGCATAGTAGTGGCATTTGATCCATAATATTTTTTGGATGGCCAAAGAGATGAATGAGAATAAATAAACGAGGGTGTCCCAGGAACCAAAGGGAGACCACAGGGACTAGAGTCTAGTGAGAAAAAGGTAGAATGGTGGAGATGAGGTCATATAGGGATTTAAAGGGCATATTAAGAATTTTGTAGCCAGGCATGTGGCATACTCATAATCCCAGCACTCTGAGAAGCTGAGGCAGGAGGATCACAAGTTTGAGCCCAGCCTAGGCAATTTAGAGATTTAGCAAGACCCTGTCTCAAGATTTAAAAACAAGTTTTGTTGATGTTTTTGTTAAAAAAGGGGTAGGGAGATTTAGCTCAGTGGTTAGAGTGCTTGCCTAGCAAGCACAAGGCCCTGAGTTCAATCCCCAGCACCAGAAAAAAGGGGGAGGGTAGGAATGTAGTACAGTGTGGAGGCCCTGGGTTCAGACCCCAGGACAAAAAAGGAAAAAATCTGTGTTGTACTATAAGAGCAGAGGCCAGCTTTGAGAAGCCATAAGCAAGCAAGGGGTTGACAAGATCAGATCTATTCTGCAGAAAGAAGACGCTTGTCCTTGGAGGAGGCTTACAGAGAGCAAGGACAGATGGAAGGGATGTGGGAAGGAACATGTATGGCTGTGAAGATCCAAACCGTGTAGCTGCCATGGCAGCAGGTGCGTTATCTTTCTCAGATGTTGCATTTGGGTGTCCATTCGAAGGGTAGGGACTGATTGTTACCATTCTGATTATAATTGCATGCACTTAGGTTACCATTAGCCCCAAGAGCTCTGCCTGCTTCCTTGAAGAACATCATTATCCGGTGAGCCTGCTGATGGGTGAGAGCTGTCAAGATAGCTTGGCTGTGAGGTGCCATTTAACTAGTTTTTATCTGTGTGTGCTGTCCCTCTCCTCTCCAGGATTTAATGACCTAGCCAGGGAAAGAGTCCAGGCCTCTTGGCTACTCTCCAAGTGTTCTGCCACCAAAATGATATTACCTTTCTCAGAATTCCTCTGAATCATTTGTTAGCACAGTAAATGGCTTTTTAAACTTTGATTTTTCCATTTTTTGGAGACTGCTTGTCCTGGTACTTTTTGCTGGAAGAACCTGAGCTGCTTTGGTCACTTAAAGGCCTTTTCACTTGTCTTTGCTTTTTAAAAGTTGAGTAGCCTGTGATAGGTAGGAATGTGTCTGCCTCTTGACATGTGAGTTGGCAAAGTAGGAGAGGCAGCCCTTAATAAAGGTCACTGTGGAAGAATATTAGTTGGGTACTTAGCATTCTTGACATTCTCATGGAATGATACAGGTTTATGGCAGTTTTATTAAGTTCTTAAAATCAAATGGTCTTTAGTTACAAGCAAGTGCATATAAAACTTTGCGGCTCCAGACAACACTGGCCTCACTGTAGCAGGCGATAGAGTAGGTAGGGTGTGTTCTGTAGGAGTGCGGGTTTAGCTTGCAGGGAATGGAGGAGAAGCGTGAGAAGGCTGGATGAACACAGGCTGGTCTGGTCCCTGCCATCTGTTTGCTGCAGCCTTTGCAGTGTGGAATGTGGATATGCAACTTTCCAGCTCAGTTGACTTTTGTGTGCACCTGACTTGGCTTTAACCTGTCATGATTCAACTGGTTGAGTTTAGCTTTCTTTTAAATAGTAAGGAAAATGGAGTTGAGTCACCCAAGTTTTCTGAACTCAGGTAATGAGACTTGACAAGCCATGATACACATGTATTTCAATCACCATTTTTGAAATGGCCTACTCTAACATTTAAATACAGTGTAGGAATATGTAAGCCAGGGGCAGCAAATTATTACAAAACAATCCTTTTCCCCTCAAAAAACATATATACGAAGTGAAGAAAGCCTCACCTTATTCTAGTACATATGGTTTGTCCCTGAGTGGAAATGGCTCAGTAAAGTGTCTGCCATCTTTTGAGTGTGACCCATGATATTGGTTGATGAAGATGAAGCAGTTTGTGTGTTTGATACAGCGTTTTGTATAAACAGGTTATATAAGTTTGCATGCCCACACCTGTGCTCTGGAGGAGCATTAATCACTGGAAGGGATTGTCATGTTGTAGACAGCAAATTCAGTCATGGACAGGCTCTTGCACTCTGGTTTTTCAGAGCAGAAGGTAGAAATTACAGCTGGATTCTGGTGTTCTGGTCTGGGGATCTGAGAAGGTACATGCAGGAGTAAAGGAGCTCAGTTGGGACACCTGCTCTTCTATAAATCCTGTTTCATTCTGCATACGATAGTAGTCACATTAGTCATGTTACAAATTTTCTTTAAGAGCTTTAACATAGCCAGGTGTGGTGGCGCACGCCTGTAATCCCAGCACTTGGGAGGCTGAGGCAAGGGGATATTTATGAGTTCAGGAACAGCCTGGGCTACATATTGAGACCCTGCCACAAAAACCAAAACAAGCCCCCCTCAATAATGTCAATATTGATACAAAGAAAAGAGCTATTGATCCATAGTGGGGGCCAGTGTTGGAGATCAGTGATAGAGCACTTGCCTAGCATGTACAAGGCCCTGGGTTCCATCACCAGGACCGAGTTTAACATAGTTGATGCTGTGGCAGTTTGTCAATAAAGTTTTCATGATAGTGGTGTATGCCTCTTTTCTGTTCTTTTTGGTGTAAATTAGAAACCAGCAGTAGCTGTTGTACATTTATTTAAAAACCATTTGAGAGAAAAGAGATGCTCTGTGCCTTCCAGGGCCATGTGTGAGGTGGGGAGGGAGACTGGGTTTATGTTGTGGAGGAGCAGTGCAGGCATTCTGTACGTAAGCAGCTGTGCAGTGAACATGCATAGGTAAGTACATATGTCCTTGCTGGTTTGGACTGAGAGACTTGGTGTTCTGAATGGTAGCCAAATATATGAGGTCAAGGTGTTTTCCTCCAGCAGGTAGGACAGCTGTTGTGGAAGAGTAGGCTGGGCCTGTTTTCCTTCCTAAGTCTTAGGGCTAAAGCAATGATAAGAGGTGACTCATTGATCTTCAAGAAATTACTGGCCAAGCACTTTCTAAGGAATGGTGGCTGATAAAGAGGAACGAGTTACTATTCTGGTCTGTTATCTAAAGAGAAATCATGGAGCGAGCATTTTATTTTTTTAAAAGCCATTTATTAAATTCCTTACATGAGCACAAATGTTTTCTGATTACTTTTGGACTCCCCAGTGGGGCATATATTCTGGTTTGAAGTTGACCTTGAAGCTGGGCATGGTGGCACATGCCTGTAATCCCAGCACTTGGGAGACTGAGGCAGGAGGATCATTCAAGGCCAGCCTGAACTATACAGCAAGACCCTGTCTCAAACAAACGAATAAAAAACAAACTGAAATTTACCTTGAAGTCTTAAGGAGTGTACAGGTGATATATAGAACAAATAAGCAAAATCTCATAAAAATATCCATAAGATGGGGGATGATTTTTTTTTTTTTTTTTGTGCTGGGGATCGAGCTCAGGGCCTCGTGCTTGCAAGGCAGACATTCTGAACTCTGAGCTAAATCCCCATCCCTGAGGGGTGATTTTTTTGTCCCTTTCCCAGTTGTTCTGATTTTAACATGTAGGTTAATCCCCTTTATTCTCAACATGGGACAGCATGAGAGTGAGCCTGCCTGGAGAGTAGGTCTGCAATGGCTTCTGGGAAGTACACCTTCCTCTCGTCCTTGCAGTCTGTACAGCTTCCTGAGGGAGCTGTCTGCCTGCTTTGCCCAGCTCCACCTGCCTTCCAGGGGCTTCCATGCAGACAACAGACCATGTTCATCTAGAAGTCCTCTTAGTTAATCTTGAGAAGAATCTTAGGAATTTTTTCATGTCAGCCAGTTTTCTTCAGATTTTGCCTCTTATTTATTTGCCCTTTCCCCTTGGCCCGCTCCCTTGACAGTGAGCCACAGGGTCATCAGTTTAAGTATGGGAAGGAAATTACAGCCTTGAATACAGCAAGAATCTGACTCCCAGGCACTTCCTGTGAGCCACCACTCCATGACAAACACTAGGCCTGATGAGGCTTTTCAGAGAGCCTCTCACACCACCCCGTGTCAGCGTTTCCATCACAGGCAGTTGTTTTTTTGTTCATGGTGCTTATTATGACCAGGTTGAGGTTGGCTTTTATGTGGGAAGGTAAAAGAGCAGCACCGAGATACTCCATGTGCGCAGATTGCTTTGGATACCCTTCTTTTACCCTGGACCTGACTGTGTGTTCTTCTCAGAAGCCTGTGCTTCCTGAGAGGGTGAAGGCCGCTCCCCGGTGGTAGACCCTTCACAGACATGCTCCCACTTCTCCTGGGTCTGGGCCAGGCTCTGGTTAGCCAACTGTCTCCTTTCCCTGTGTCAGTGTCACTGATCTGCATAGAGGTTTCCTGAATGCAAAAAGCAAGGGTTTGGAGGACCAATGACAAGTCACTTTTTGATTCTTGTACCTTGGCAAAAGCTTGGGAATTACTCCACCAAATGTCTGAGCATTAAATGGTTTTTTATCACTTTTGAAAAAATGTAGAACTCTAATTTTTTAAATGTGGGACCTCATTATATAAAACAGACCAGATTAAAGTGGCCTGTCTTGAGGCTGAAAGGTCTGGCACACCACCTGTTGCAGTCTCTTAGCAGCCTGAAGAACTGCCGGTAACATCCCTGGCTCCCAGGTGCTGCTTTTCAGCATTTCTTCTCACTCACCCTGGTGAGGATTAGTCGCCTGTTTGACACAACCCCAGCCAGAGGCCTGGTGTAGAAGGCAAGAGTGTGTTAGAGTGGTCAGTTCAAATCCCGGCTCTGTGGGGTAGCTGTGTGAATGCGAAGCTTTTCATTTCTCTGAATGCTGTCCGTGTAGACAACTGTATAGGAAAGTGTAGAAAGCATGAGCACTCAGGAAAGTGAATACCCAGGTAACCCCCCATCGCTGAAGGATCAGAACCAAGTCCTTTTTGTATCCCCCTCCTTCCCTAGCCTAAGAGCAAGAGCCTGAAAGCAAGTGCTTTTCAAATACTGAAGTCAGGAGCTTGGGAATTTAGCTCTGTGGTAGAGTGCAAGGCCCTGAGTTTGTTTTTTTTTTTTTTTTGGTGGTGCCAGGGATTGAACTCAGGCCCTTGTGCTTGCAAGGCAAGCACTCTAATCACTGAGCTAAATCCCCAGCCCCAAGGCCCTGAGTTTGATCCCCAACACCACCCCTGCATAAAAATAACTATTAGGTGAAGCCCAGGCATGGTGGCACCCCCTTGTAATCCCAGTACTAGGGAGGCTGAGAGGCAGGAGGATTGCTGCAAGTTTGAGACCAGTCTGACATAGCAAGACCCAGCCTCAAACTGTACTCCCAAATACTGAGATAATAATTGCTTTTTTGTTTTTTTGTTTACTTTGTTTTTTGTTTTGTTTTTTTGTTTTTTGAGACAGGGTCTCTCTGTGTAGTCCAGGCTGGCTTTGAACTCACTGTGTAGTCCAGGCTGGCCTCTAACTCAGAGCAGTCCTCCTGCCTCAGCCTCATGATTGCTGGGATTACAGGCATGCGCCACCATCCCAGCTCGTCGTGACAACCGTTTGAATAAGAAATAATAGTACTCTTCATAGTAATATTTCGTTAATAGTGCCTACTGAAATATCTTTTCATTTAGAAAATCTAGTTTATTTTAAACACACTAACTCATATATTCACTGCCTCAAAAAAATGGGAGAGAACAACCTTAATTTAGCAAATTTTCAGATATGACTGGGCCCGGGGCATATTTTTGCGCTCCTTAGTGTCTTGTAACTGATCGTTTATTCACCTTTCCCATACGTCTGGTTTTACCTTCATTTGAAACAAAGCAACCATGTAAAGTAAATTTGGAGACCAGAAAATGGAAAAGATAAATATGGGTATTGACTTTGCTAGTGCAAACTTAAATTAGGTCTTTAATCTATAGATCCAAATTATTCCCTATTAAAGTTCACTGGGTTTAAAAGTTGGTTCTGTTTATTCTATTTCTTTCTGACATTGTCCTTACCTTCACTTTAGGTATATTAGATAAAATAGAATCCAACCAGTCTTTCTTTGAAAAGCTGTGCATGTGGTATAACTTTTGTTACTTATAGTTGCCTGTTTTAGGGCTGGCAATTTATAGAATAATGCAAATGAGTGGTGAGGAATAATTTGAAATAATGGGCTGGCATGCTTATGTCATCTTAAATCTCTACCAGGGAATAGCAAGGCTGACTGTTGGACTTGAAACTAGGCTGACCTATTTTTCCCAATTGACAGAAATGCCTGTTTCTTTGGCAATGTCCTGTCGGCTGAGGAGGCCTCCATTTTTTTTCTCCCCACCCCATGCCTCCATTCTTGCATAATCAGAAACATTTTTATGGAAAATGTTCTCTCAAAGAGAACTTCTTTCCTACTGAGATTAAAAAAAAAACCTGAATAGATGATAAGTGCTCAGAAGGAAATGCTGAAATAATTTTATAGGTTTTATTTGCCATTTCAAAAACAATAAGCTGGGTTTGGGGATTTAGCTCAGTGGTTACAGTGCTTGCCTAGCACACAAGGCCCTGAGTTCGATCCCCAGCACCAAAAAAAGAAAAAACTTAAACTTCGTCTTGGTATCAGGAAGTCTGAAGATAAGACCTGGCTATTTTGGTGTCTTGGCTGGTAGAGATGTGGGCTCACCTGGTGGATGGGTGGCTAGACAGGCAGTGACGCCCGTGCTTGCCCTCCGGTTTGAATTTGCCTCGGTTTTGTATTCCCTTTGGTGTGAAATACTCTTACAACTTACCGTGGATTCTGGTATTTGTTGTTGTTTTCCTAAACAAGCTCTAAGAATGCAGGAACAAACACTCAGTTGGCCACTGCCGGTGAGCCGGTAACGTCCAGCACGGCCACCAGCGCTGCTGAGTCCATCACTGTGCGCTCAGCTGGCTGGTCTGGCCCACGTTCTCAGATCAGAGCAGCAGCCTTCCTAGCAGGTGTTGTCCACCAGCTGTGGAGATGCCATCTCTGCAGCAAGTGGCCCTTGTCTGGGTGTCCCTGGAGCCTGGCAGGCCTGCGTAGGCCGGTGCCATTCCGCTGTGGAACTGCTGGGCGCTGCGTCCCCAGGAATTCCTTGCCCAGGACTTTGTGGGTTTCTCGGATTTCGAGACCATTTTGTGTCCCTCACTTATAGGGACGGCTTCAGCCACGCCCCCTAGTAAGGTGACAGGTGTCTGAATGTCCTTTAGTCTGTCTGCAGCCCCTCAGGCACCAGCTGAGGCTCTGCCTGGGGCTGTTGCCCAGAAGCGTGCCCTGCTGGCATCTGCTCCTCCCCCACACCGAGCCACCTCCCTTAATACTGCTGGAAGGGCGGATGTCTGCGCCTTCTGTTTGCAGGCTGGGTAGGGGAGACCCTTCCTGGTGAGATACCGGGTACGCCCCACCGTACAGTTGGGTAAAAGAGGCGCAGGCACTTTACACAAAGCGTCTTCAAATGTACCAACTTTCAGGGCTGGGCTGCAGTTCAGGGGTAGAGCACCTGCCTAATGTGCACAAGATTCTGGGTTTAATACCAAGCTTTGCAAAATAACAGCAACACTTTATACACACATATGTAAATAACACCAACTCGCCTATAAACTCTGCCATCCACCCTTGCTTTTCTAACGGTGGCATCCATTAAGACCTAATTGATAGGTTTTATGAAACAAGTAGTGTTCCTCCTCAGACATCTTGTCCAGCCCCGTGAAACATTCCTGTACAGGAGCCGCTGCTTCTTTACCTAAAGCCTGCCACAGCATTCCCGCTCTCACAGTCCCGTCTGCCCTCACACATTGCTGTTTTTTCAGTCTAATTGTAGCCTTCTTTGAATGAGGCTCGCCCAGTGGATCTTCGTACCACAGCACATGGGGCTCCCACATCGTGGAGTCCCAGGAATTTCTCCTCCTGTTAATCTTTATCTTAATTATTTTCCCTGTGCTCCAGGCAATTTCAGACCAGATTTCTCATTATAATTTCTGCCTTTTCTTTTTTGAGACACAGTCTCACTATGTAGTCCGGGCTGGCCTTGAACTCACTATGCAGCTCAGGCTGGTCTCGAACTCACAGCAGTGGTCCTGCTTCAGCCTTGTGAGTGCTGGGATTGCAGGCATGCACCGCCATACCCAGCTGCAGAATATTGTGTTTAGACTTTTGTTTTCGTGATTCTCTTTTTTTCTTTTAGTTTCACCCCTTCAAAGTTTTCCTTATTCAACTTATTTTCTAATAACCTTTAAAATGTTTTGCCTTCTAGGATGAGTCTGTTGACTCTTCCCTCTCTGCCTTTCACCTTTCTCTTATTAATTCGTGTGGTATTTTTATTGGCAACTGTAAGACCTCTGAAGGGACACCGGGCTAGTCAATCTGCTAAGGCGTTCTGGACTGGGTTTTGTTTTTGCAGCAATAAGGTTGCACATAGAGCACATCAGCTGCTGCATCTGGGACATTTCCTTACACTTGGCTCTGATGGGTGGAGGCCGGCAGCCTCTTCTCAGGGTGCACAGACCCGGACAGTGGCTTCTCTCTGGTCTGCCAGGCGCCGAGCCCTTGGAAGTAACTTCCCATGTGTCTGTGTCACATAGCCACCTGGCGTCTTTCCGCAGGGAGCGCTGAGCCACATCCACCCAAATGTGCCCTCCCACTGCTCTGCAGCATTCACACAAAAGACAGTCACCCCTCAATTCACCACCCCCAGAATCCGCTGCAGGAAGGCACCTCGGGAAGCTGTGATGCTGACCTGTATGCTGCCCCTCTGGCCCTCCCCTTTTCTTGATCCCCACCCCCACCCCACCACTTTGCTTTCTTGGTGACCAGAGTTCTTAAGGGTATTTCCTGTTGTCCCTGAGTGGTTTTTCCTTTGGGGGGTGGCTGGAGGCTGGGGGCCACACCTCGGACAGCTTGGAGACCCAGTGCTTGCTCTTGTCCACTTTCATTTTAACCGTTACAGATAACCAAGGGAGTGAGTATTTCAGGGTTTTTTGTTCCATATGTGTCCAGCTAACCAACTCTCCAGCAGTTGGACCCATCTCTGAGTAACAACGGTAACTCGTACCTTTGATAAGTGATAAGGAGCGCAGCATAGCTGCTGCTCGGTCCTGTGGGTGACCGCGTGGCCACCCAGGAGCCAGAGCTCCTTGCCCTTCACCCTTTTTCCTCCCAAACCACCTTGTCCTGAGCCCGAGCTGTCCTAGCTTTTCCCTGTTCTGACACCAGTTCTGAGGGTGTAGGAACGAACAAACTGTTCCTTGTATTACACCCCCCACAAACGATTCTAGGGACCTAGGTACCGGAAGCGTAGCGGTTCCCTGGTCCCCTTATCACATCAAGCAAGCAGCCCTGCAGGGGACACCAACTGAATGTCCTCAGGCTCAGTTCAGTTCTGACAGTGTGCACCTGGTGATAACATCAGATCCCACAGAATGAAGGCTCAGTCCCGAGCCAGGTTGTTGGTGGCAGACTGGCTACAATTTAGGATTCTCAGGACTCCTTCCCTGAGTGTAATTTGCTGGAGTGGCTCACAGGACTTAGGGAATTGTGTACTAGCTTATTCTAAAGGATATTACAGAAGATACAGCTGAGTACAGTGATACAACACACATTTGTAATTCTAGCACATTAGGAGGCTGAGGCAGGAGGATTACAAGTTTGAGCCCAGAATAAAAATGGGTCTGGAACTGTAGCTCAGTTCAGAGGTCCTGGGTTCAACTTCCAGTACTGGAAAAGAAAGAAAGTGGGGGAAGAAGGGGTGGGGGGAGAGAGAAAGAGAGAAAGAAAGAAAATATAGGTGAAGGGATGCATAAGGCAAGACGTGAGAAGTGGCACAGAGTTTCCCTGGGTAGCTCTCTGGATGCATCCTCCTCCAGGAGTTTCTACATATTTAGCTGAATGCTTGCTGAACCTTGTCCTTTTGGGAATTTATGGGCTTTCTTGACATAGGTGTGATTGATTAAAAAATGGGCCATTGGTGATTGATCAGCTTAACCTTCAGCCCCTTTCTCCTCTCCAGAGGTTGGAGGATGGAGCTGAAAATCCCAACCATGCAATCCTGCCTTGGTTTTCCCTTTGAATAACCCCTATCCTAAAGCTGCCAGGCTCTTCTGACCCCAATCAGCTCATTAGCACACAAATTAACACTTATTACCCCACGTCAGCTTGTGCCTCAGGAATGCTAGGCAAACACTCTACCACTGAACCACAACCCCAGCTGGACACATTCCTTTGAAGATTCCAAAGATATATTTCCCAATATCATAATAGGTAACCAAAAGAAAATATACTACCTCTGTGAGAACGATTTCTTGCCTTTTAATTTTGTCTTTGTATTTGCTTGATACTTTGGTCAGGTAGCTTGATTAGAATGTTAAAGCCACCTGGTAGAAAGCTGCTGCGGATAAAGTTTAAGGAAGTGCTTTTGTTAAAAGTGGTCCTTTCATTCATCCTGGGAATCTTATTGCATCCTGTGAATAGCGTGATATAGGATTTTTGATTCTTTAGGACCAGTTTGAAGAGTTCTGCATGCCTTAAAGCATGAGAATTGTGTCAGAGTAGAAAATGGGCTTGCTGTATTAGTGAGGGCCAGCTAACATGGTCAGATAGCGACATGGTTCTATTTTCCTATTCTGGGATTCAGAGGTCCCTTTATCAAGGCTTGGGGAAAAAAATGAATCAAGAGGGCCAGAGGAGGACATCTGTAAAAATTATGAGTGGAATATCAGAACATCTTTGTAGCTGCTCTTTAAAAAATTAATTTTAGGCTCAGCATGGTGGGGCATGCCTGTAATCATAGCAACTCAGGAGGCTGAGGCAGGAGAATCGCAAGTTCAAGGTCACCCCAAGCAACTTAATGAGACCCATCTCAAAATAAAATAGGACTGGGCATGTAGCCCAGCACTAGAGCACTTGCCCAGCATGTGTGAGGCCCTAAGTTCTATCCACAGTACTGCAAAACAAACAAAAAGAAACTCTAGGCCGGATTGTTAAAATAGCCATCTGAGGTATCAGCCCTTGAAAATCTTTTGATCCCTTGCACTTTCCTTCTTGGGCTTTCTGGAGTGAACTGTGCACTGAGTTTGCAGAGGAGATAGTGCGAGCTGACTGCTCAGCCAGCCAGTGTCCAAGAACAGCCCCTCTGCCATATCTGATTACACTTTTCAAGGCCAGATGTGTGAACATATCAGTCTTTCTAAAGACCCAGGTGCTGCTGGGGATTTAGCTCAGTGGTTAAAGTGCTTGCCTTGCAAGCACAAGGGCCCGAGTTCGATCCCCAGCACCCAAAAAAAAAAAAAAAAAAAAAAAAAAGACCCAGGTGCTGACCATCTTAGAGGTGTTCTGTACCTGGAGCCCAAGGGATACAATTAGATTCTGTGGGATGAGGAAGTCTTCCCACTACCAGTGACCCATACTAGTGGGAGCAGCTAACACTTCTGGGCAAAATGTCATTTGCCTTTTTCTTTTTTGGTAAATCCATCGTTTTCCACACATACACACATTGACAATGTTATTTTAATTAACGTGGGATTAAATAGTAGAAATATAATTGCCAGGAAACTCAAATGGAGTTTATTTTTGTTTTGCTTTGTTTTTCATTTTTTTGAACAGGATCTCTTTGTAGTATAGTCTGGCCTTGAACTTGATATGTAGCCCAGACCTGGCTTTCAACTCGAAGCAGTCCTACCTCAGCCTCCAGAGTGCTGGGATTACGGATATGTGCCACAGGTCTTTGTTGTTGTTGTTGTTGTTGTTGTTGTTGTTTTAATTTTTGTTTTGCCTTATATGAGGTGATTCATCCCTAGACTGTTACTGTGTCAGGTGAAGAATTGCAATATGGCTACCTCATGCCTCAGCTTCCTGAACTTTGGGATTGCAGGTGTGCGCCACCATGCTCGGTCCCCTTTACATCTTTAGAATATGGGTACCACCTCTCTAAACATGGCCAGCCTTTTAAGTACCAATTCAGATTTTATGTCCACTCTTGTACCTTCCCCAACCACTCTACTTCTGAGTGATCTCTTCTTAGCTCTGGGTCCCAAGAAATGGTCTGTACCATTTATTCATTTTCATATGGTTAGGTACTTATTTTTTATTTGTACATGTTTGCAGTATGTAATTGTTTGATTTAGTTTTGTACTTTGTTGCTTTTTTCTTTTTTCTTTTTTTTTTTTTTTTTTGTGCTAGGGATTGAGCTCATGTCCTTGCACTTGCTAGGCAAGCACTGTACCACTGAACTAAATCCCCAGCCCCAGTTTTGGTTATTTTTTAAGTGTAACTTACTCGGGTAAACACTTAAGATCTTCATCAGCAAGGACAGTGCCCTTCTGTTTCCTCCCTTTGTCTTTGCTCTATAGTATGTATTTGATTGGGTCCATGCACAGGTAGGCTCTTAGTCACAGTACAAAAATGGCTGTCCCTTTGAACCTGCAGGGACAAAAGAAGCCAGCTGCTGTGTAACTGGGGCATCAAGTGGGGACTTTCCTCTTATCCAGTCTTGAAGTCTGTGTTGTTGGCTGAGTTTGATACAGTCATTTCATAAGCTACTCCTTGTGGTATATGAGTAGAATTAAGGGTATTGCTTCAGATTCCAGCAGAAATCTGACCCATAGAAAGTGAAGATGCCCATTGTATCTCAGTCAGATTTAAAGAGATTATAATTCCTGTTTATAGCTATGTGCTTTGACATACCATTTTTGAATTATCACCAATTTGAGGTTTCTCCCAGTTCACCTAGATTTCATGATAAATAGGTGAATAAGGACCTTAGACTCTACTTCCATCTTTTCTTCTCTAATTTATTTGTATTCCAAAGGAAAGACAACCAAAAGCCAGAAAATGTAGTGTTTATTAATATGAAAATAGAAGCATTGGATTTTAAAAAAGTTTAAATTCATAGACCAGAGAATAGTATTCACTTTTTTGTGGGGGAGAGGATAGGGACAGGGTCTTGCTACTCAGGGCTTTGAACTCAAAATCTTCCTGCTTTAGCTTCCCAAGTGCAGTCATTACAGGCATATTCTACCATGTCTGGCTTAGTGCTAAATTCTCTCACTTGCTTGCTCTCTTTCTTTTTTGGGAGGTGGAGTCCTGGGGATCGAACTCAGGGTCTTGGGCTTGCCAGGCAAGTACTTTTACCACTGAGCTTTTATCCCCAACCCCCTAAATTCTCTTCTTATCTGAGTGTTTACATCCTATCCTTCCTGGCCCATTTGGAAAGAACTTTAGTGGATTCTGTCTTGCAGGGAGAGATTTGTTTTCTGTATAGAGCTCATGTTCCCTAGCCCCCTTCCCCAAGATGAGCCTTAGGATGTACTGCTTGCTGTAAGCATTTTTCCCGCCGCTCGTGGTAATTCATAGCTTTGAAAAGTACTCAGACAGGTAAGGTGTTAAGGTATTAAAGGAAGCTCAGGAAATGCTTTCTGCATTCTTTTAGTTACAATATATATTTCCATTCCTTTCCCTTTTTGGGATTAAGGAAAATTATGGTAATAAGTATTTCATTTCCCTGTGAATTGATTTCCTTGTAGTATTTAGTTGATGGTGTTCCGTATGTGATTGTGATTTTAGAAGCTGTTGACCGTTCTCATATTTGGAGATACTTGTTTATGATAATGGTGGGAGACCTGTGTCTTAAGGGGGGATCCTAGACCACAGAGCCCAGGAAGGTTTGCTCTTCAAATGGATGGGTGATGCCCAGGTGTACCCCAGAGAACTGTGACAGAATGAACTTCAGCAGTCAGTAACCCTGAGATCACAGTGGCTCTTCTGGGAGATGTGTGCTGTCTGCTTACTCTGAGTGTTCTATGGCAGTGTTGTCCTTCCACCGTCCAGCAGAGGTACTTTGGTGGGGAGCCAGAGTCACAGTTAAACAAATCACAGACAGCTCCGGGCGCCTGGTGACAACTTCTAAAAAAAAAAAAGGCACAGATGTTTGCATTGTTTTATTATAGCATATATTTGTGAAAAGAATTGAAAATACAGTAATACCTCCGTTGTCAAACTCAATTTGTTCCACATTCGTATTCGAACAGAAAGAAATTCAAGAACTGAATATATTTTTCCCACAAGAAATAATGGAGGGGCTGGGGACTTAGCTCAGTGGTTAGCGTGCTTGCCTTGAAAGCAAAACACCCTGAGTTCGATTCCCAGCACCAAAAAAAAAAAATAATAATAATAACGGAAAACCAAACGATTGGTTCTGAGGCCCCAAAGTTACACTCATAAATTCACTTTTCCAGGACTTTAACAGATTTCATGATGATTTATTTCTTTAACTCTGTCGTGGTTCTCAGCATTTTCCTCTTAGCTTTACTGCTGGTATCACTTAACTTTTTTGGAGCCATGATTACAATATTTTACTCAGAGTGCAAAAAAAAGGCACAGTGACGAATGTCTTGGCAAGAGTGGTGCTTAGACTGAAGCGTCACTTCTTTGTGTCTAGTGAGATGCGACACGTGACTCTCTCAGCCTGCACAGGTGTTTTTCAAGTCAGCCATTTGGTTCCACCAACAAGCAACATTACCAACAGTGAGCAGACTTTTTTAAACTTTGCTTTTTGAATAGTGGAAAGTTCAAGGTTAGAGCCATTGGACAACTGAGGTATCACTGTATCCTGAAGTACTTTCCTCTCAAGTAGTTGACTCATGGCATCAAATGTGAAACTGTTATGTTGTTTTTATTTTTCTAATGTGAATACTTCTGTAATACTCGAAGATACAAGGAATTACTATGGTTTTGTACTGGGGATTGAACCCAGGGAGAGCATGAATTACATACTCAGCCCTTTTCCTTTCCTTTCCTTTCTTTTATTTTTGTTTTTGAGACAGGGTCTTGCTACATAGTCCAGGCTGGTCTTGAACTCACTGTGTAGCCCAGGGTGGCCTCAAACTTGCAGTGATCCTTCTGCCTCAGCCTCCTGAGTGCTTTGATTACAGGTATATGCTGCCACAGCCAACTTCTTTTCTTTTTTGTTTTTGGAGACAAAGTATTGCTAAATTTCCAGGGCTGGGCTGGAGTTTACCATCCCTAGACTAGCCTTCTGAGTCTGGGATTGCAGGCATATACCACCATTCAGTGCATTTATTTTTTAAATGAAATCTGTGGAGGTTCAGTCTGCTAACACATTACTTATCATTTAAACATGATCCAAACATTCATATTAAGATGTAGCTTCAGCTCCAGACTTACTGTTCTCAAGATAGAAGCTTTTAAGAAAAAAAATCTGTCTTCATGTGTCACAACCTGAAAATTGGAATTGTAATTCACAGCATGAATGAATGTAACTGAGATTTTTCTCTCATGACCTATGCTTTCTAATTATCAGCTCTTTAGTCTGGAACCAACCTTAATGTTTGTCAGTACCCTCATCACTTTAAATTGTCTGAGGTATCATATTCCTTCTTATATGTATCAAAACTCGTACTGAACAATGAGTTCTGGGTTGCCAAAGAATTTATCTTTTGCAGTTGTCTGTGAGTCTTTATCTACGACTTAAAAGCACACAAGTGCTGAGTTAACTTTTTTTCGAGTTAACTGTTTTAAGAGAATTTTCTTTCTCTCTTTTAACTCTTCAGTTTTAAAAGGATTAGTATTGGAAAATTATTAGAATGCATATTCAGATTTCGCTGTTCAAGTATCTCAGTTGCTCATTAAGAACCCTCGTTCCCATCAGACATTGTGAAGTCTTGGACATGCCCTGCCTTCTACTTTCTCTTCTGTTGTGCCCTTCAGATCATTAAATTTAGTGACTCAGCTAATTTTTTTTTTTTTACCTACCTCTTAGAAGAGTTGAACGTATATGTGACCAGGCACTTAAAGTTATTTCCTTTAAACCAAGTGTTTGAGACCTTTTTAGATTTATAACAGTCTTTGTTTACCATGTAATTCAGTCCAATTGAGGAACTAGTAAAACTGCATTATTCAGACATCAAAGCTAAGAAGAAGGTACTTACACCAAGGAACTTATTAGATTTCTAACAAGTGGAAAGTTACCAGGTGTCGAAAATTAACCACTTCCATACCAGCTAATTCTCATTTTTGAGGGTGTAGCTTTTTAGTTGGCAGCATAATTGTAGGTTGAAAATACCATTGGAACATTCTTCAGAGTGACTGTTGCTTTCTTTTCTTCACATCTTTCAGATAATTGAGACTATCATGCTATTAAAAGCAATATAATTAAACAAGGTGAGGAATGACTAATGCATTTTAGTTTATTTCAAAATAGAGCCACTATTTTTGCTTTATTTTTTTAGTCCAGGGTTTGTGAGAAGGGTTAGATGATTAGACCCACTTTGCAGAGAATAATTGAGTCACAGACAAGGGATGTTACTCCAGCCACAGGCAGCAGTCATTTCAAGTAAGACTAGTGTTGCTGAGTTGCATTCTAAGATTGGTCCAAGGGGTGGGCTTGAGACCTGCCCATTCCTGGGGCAAGGAGTTGATGCAGGAGAGCCTTTAGGGGAACACCCTTGACTTTCTTAAACCTTTAGCAGTGGTCCTGAGACTCTGCCAAACCAAGTGTGTCCTCATGGGTTGAAACAAAATTTTACATGTATACTACAACTAATGTGCCAAAGCACTGTGATTTTGTACAAATTCTTGCTGTTCAGGTATTTCCAAGAATGTATGTGAACATACTTTAGATGTTCACAAGTGTCTTACTTTGTTTATGTAAGCAGTCACGTAGCAATCATATGTATGTAAGCATTGGGAGGAAGATAGGGAAGGTTTGCTTTTTCTTATCCTGGAGGCCCTGCCTGTTTCTACTGAGGTCTGGCACATGGCTTTCTTAGAAGCGTATCACCATCCAGAGGTATTGTCCACAGTTGTTGGGATTCCTTTTTAAAATGGTCGGTTTCTCTATACCACATTTTGTTTCTGTAGAAGGTTTGGCTCTCCACAGTGTAGGAGGAAGATGTTTAGAACAGGTCTGTGGCTGCTTGAGGTCACTGTTGCAGGGAAGAGCTGTGCTTTCCCGTTCATTGCCCCCATCTGTCAGTCAGATCAGTCTGTGGTGGTCTGACTTCTGGTGGCAGTGCTGTGAGTTGGGCACACATGAACATGAGGATTGTGAAAATGTAGGTTCCTACCAGATAAAAGTGAGAGTCAAAAGAAAATTGCTGTTTGTTGATTTGACACGCTCCTCTTTGTCTCAGGAGACTGTTTGTTCATTTGAATGTGTAAGAAACAGCTGTGCAGAATAAACCCTGGTAGCCAGAAGACCATGTCTGTTGAGGGAACCAAGGTAGTTACTCTCTTCAGCTGGAAAGTTGCTGAAGGCTTTGGGAGACATAATGTGAAATAATAACATCGTGTTACTTCAGCTGTTAAAACTTTAGGTCCTTCAGGTGCCACTTTTCAGCCATGTTCTTGGCTTTAAACTGGCTTAATCCGGTCCCTGTTTACTTGCTCATGCATCTAGCCCATCTTCTCCCCACACACTCTGTGCTACAGCTAGTTTCACCTAATTGGTCCTGAGTTTTTCTGGGGAGAAGAGGGCCTTTGTACATGTCATTCCCTCTGTCTAAAATGCACTGTATATTTCCAAGTATCTCCTGAGAAGGCACTTCCTCCAGTGTTTAAGCCTGAGTTTGGGGACCCTTTCATAGACTTTCTCAACACTGCATTGTTCATTCCTTTAGAAACTGCGAGCGCTGTGCCATGGGAGGAGGACACCACAGTGAACTTGACAGCAGTAGTTTTATCCTCGAGGTCTTATATTCTTGTCAGGGAAACTACCTCGTATTCATACCCTTTTTTTGTTTTTGGGGTTTTTTTTTTGGGTGCTGGGCATTGAACTTGGAGCCTTGCACTTGCTAGGCAAGCACTCTACCACTTCCTAGCCCCTCGTACCCTTAAGAATTTTTTAAATTTAGAAATAATTATAAGCTTATAGAAAGTCAGAACAGTAGAACACAAGGTAATATGCTACACGCTTTACCCACATGTGCCTACTATTTATATTTATTTGTGTTCTTACCCTTTCTTAATATATACATTTTTGGGGTACCACTTATATACATTACTTATATACATTATGTATAATGTATACATTATACATTTTGGAGAAGTACTTCAGTATATATTTCCTAAAAGGTATATTCTCTCCTATGATACTTATCAATTTCATAATTTACATCAATACATTTTTCCTGGTTTATCCTCCCTATATTTTTTCCTTTTTTAAAATTATGCAAAATACGTATATATAAAATTACCATCTTAGCCACTTCTCCCTGTACAGTTGAGTGCAATTTAATACATTCATAGTGTTGTGCAACCATCACCACCATCCATCTCTAAAACTCTTTGCTCTTCTGAAACTAAAACTCTATGCCCATTAAATAATAGCTCTCCATTCTCTCTTCCATTTAGTACTGGCATCCACCATTATGTGTGCTGTCTCTGACTGCTCTTAGGTACCTCGTATAAGTGGAATCATATTTATCTTTTTGGAGGGGTCCTGGGGATCAAACTCAGGGCCTTGCGCTTCCTAGGCAAGTGCTCTACCACTGAGCTAAATCCTCAACCCCATATTTATCTTTTTATAATTTATTTTAATTGATACATTCAGAGTTCACTTGTAGCATATATCAGAATTTCCTTCCTTTTTAAAGGCTGAATCATATTCCACTGTATGTATGTAACACATTTTCTGTATCTCTTCATCTGTCAGTGGACACTTGGGTTGCTTCCATTGTTTAGCTTTGTGCATAATGAAACTGTGAGTGTGGCTATACAGATATCTCTTCAAGATCCTTTTTTGAGTTCTTTTAGGTATATACCCAGGAGAGAAATCACTGGGTCATGTGGTAGTTCCTATAACTTTTTGAGGCACTGCCATACTGTTTACAACAGCTAGTACACTATTTTAAGTTCCTACTAACATCACAGAGAGACTTTAATTACATCCTCTCTAATAACTTTTTTCTTTTTTTATTGGTTTTGTGGATGTGAGCATCTTAGGTACTTGTTGACTGTTTGTATGTCTTCTTTGGAGAAATATCTCATCAAGTTGTTCCCTTTACCCTCACTTCCCTTGAATGTAGTCCTGGGGCTTGAACCTGGGTCTGTCACACCAAGCTACCTTTTATATTTTGAGACAGAGTCTCAGTAAGTCACTAGGTTGCCCAGACTGGGCTCAAACTTGCCATCCTCCTGGCTCAGCCTCCCGAGGTGCTGGGATCTTAGGCCTGGGCCACCATGTCCAGCTGCCCATTTGTGAACTGAGTATTTTTGTTGTTGTTGTTGTTGCTAAGTTTTTGGGATGTATATATTCTGGATATTAATCCCTTGTGTGGGCTCCAATCCCTTATTCTTCTGTAGGTTACCATTTTACTGTTGAGACGTATGTATATGTGTGTGTGTGTTTGTGTAAATTTGGGGAATGGGGTAGTACTGGAAATTGAACCCAGGGTGCCTGCTGGGCAAGTGTTCAACTACTGGGTTACATCTCCTGCCCTGTTAATATTGGTTGTTGTTGTTGTTGTTGTTTTGAGACAGAGTCTCACCATGTAGTTCAGTCTGGCCTTGAACTCATTATGTAGCCCAGGCTGACCTCAAACTTGGTGGCAGTCCTCCTGCCTCAGTCCACCAAGTACTAAAATTACAGGCATGTACCACCACACCTGGCAGGATTTGTTTTTATAATTTTTCGATTATTTTTGTTAGTGGATAAAACTGCAACTGATTTTTGTATACTGACTTTGTTTAAAAATACTTTTCTTGATATTCCATTCATAGTTTAATGTTAATTAATCTAGTGTCTGATATAGCCTTTGTTTTGTTTGGTACAGGATTTAGTCTGGGGTCAGATAATTACATTTAGATATAAAGTCTTTTTAGCCTCTCTTACCTGAAATATTTACATAGCCATTGTTTTTATTAACATACTTTTAATGAAAACACAGGGCCCCCTCCTTTTCTTAGACAACCTTTTTTTTTTTTAGTTTTTTGGTGCTGGGGATCGAACTCAGGGCTTTGTGCTTGCCTTGCCACTGAGCTAAATCCCCAGCCCCCTTCTTTTCTTAGAAAAAAATTTTTTTCATCAAATTTGAATGCTCATTTGTGTTTTATGTTTGATTAAGTTCAAATTGTGCCTTCTAAGCCATGTGGCTGCATAGTGCGATGTCTTTTTGGGGACATCACATCTGGAGGTCCACAATATCTTTGTATCCCTCATCAGTGATTTTAACTTTATTTTTCCCCAAAGTATTGCCTTCTTTCTTTCTCTGCTATAATTGGTATTTTGCCTATTGTTGTTTTTCCTTCCTTTCTGCCTTGCAGCTATTCAGGAGACACCTGAATTCTATATAAATATCCCACTCCTCACCAAGATTTCCTCCCTAGATTTTAGCATCTGGTCGTAGTTTTTGCCTGATTCATTTGAATGGACTCATATTCCAACTTTTTGCAGATCGTTATAATTTGTTACTTAATTACTTGAGTGTTCAAATTGTCCCAGATTTGGTCAGTGAGAAGCCCTTCAAAATGGCATCCCTGTCCTTGTGAGGTGTCCTGGTTTTTTTTCATATACAAGATGTTCCTGGATGATCTCGTACCCACCTTGTGCTAGCCTTGATTTGGGCATTTGTCTTAGGAGTCCTCCCAATCTTACTTCAGCCGTTAGCACATTCCTTGTTTATACCCTCCTGCAAGAGTCTGGACTGTAGCTCTTTGAGAGTACGTAGATGTCAGTCTTACTCCCTCATATCTCCATCTAGCATAAGGCCTGCCACATAGATATTTACTAAATATTTGTTAAGAAATGATTTTTGTTATAGTTCACTAGGATTTAAAACTGGGTTCCAAAATGATGCTGATGCATTTTCCTTTTTTTCTCCTTCATTTAGGAAGAAATGTTGGCTCTTTGGGAATGAGAAGCAGTAGAATCTGACCTCATAGTGGTGTACAAGCACCATGGGACCTGACACTTTCACTTCATGGGCAGCCAGCCTCTCCTGGTAATGTCGAGAAGTCCTCTGCTCCGCTACAAAACACTAATCTGATCTTGGAAGTGGCTGATTGTGGCAGGATGTGTCGACGATGATGATGGCAAGAAAGCAAGATGTCCGCATTCCCACCTACAACATCAGTGTGGTGGGATTGTCTGGGACTGAGAAGGAGAAAGGCCAGTGTGGCATCGGGAAGTCTTGCCTTTGCAATCGCTTCGTGCGCCCCAGTGCTGATGAGTTTCACTTGGATCATACCTCCGTCCTCAGCACAAGTGACTTTGGTGGGCGAGTGGTTAACAATGACCACTTTCTATATTGGGGAGAAGTTAGTCGCTCCCTGGAGGATTGTGTGGAATGTAAGATGCACATTGTGGAACAGACTGAATTTATCGATGATCAGACTTTTCAGCCTCATCGAAGCACGGCCCTGCAGCCCTACATCAAGAGAGCTGCTGCAACTAAACTCGCATCAGCTGAAAAACTCATGTACTTTTGCACTGACCAGCTGGGACTGGAGCAGGACTTTGAGCAGAAACAAATGCCAGATGGAAAGCTGCTGATAGATGGTTTTCTTCTTGGTATTGATGTAAGCAGGGGCATGAATAGGAACTTTGATGACCAGCTCAAGTTTGTTTCCAATCTCTACAATCAGCTTGCAAAAACTAAAAAGCCCATAGTGGTGGTCCTGACTAAGTGTGATGAGGGCGTTGAGCGGTACATTAGAGATGCACATACTTTTGCCTTAAGCAAAAAGAACCTCCAGGTCGTAGAGACCTCAGCAAGATCCAACGTAAATGTGGACTTGGCTTTCAGCACCTTAGTGCAACTCATTGATAAAAGTCGGGGAAAGACTAAAATCATTCCTTACTTTGAAGCTCTCAAGCAGCAGAGTCAGCAGATAGCTACAGCAAAAGACAAGTATGAGTGGCTGGTGAGTCGCATTGTGAAAAACCACAATGAGAACTGGCTGAGTGTCAGCCGAAAGATGCAGGCCTCCCCAGAGTACCAGGACTATGTCTACCTGGAGGGGACTCAGAAAGCCAAGAAGCTGTTTCTGCAGCACACCCACCGCCTCAAGCACGAACATATTGAGCGCAGGAGAAAGCTGTACCTGGCAGCCTTGCCATTAGCTTTTGAAGCTCTAATACCTAATCTAGATGACATAGACCACCTAAGCTGCATAAAAGCCAAAAAACTTTTAGAGACCAAGCCAGAATTCTTGAAGTGGTTCGTTGTGCTTGAAGAGACGCCATGGGATGCCACCAGCCACATTGACAACGTGGAAAACGAACGGATTCCCTTTGACTTAATGGATACTGTCCCTGCAGAACAGTTGTATGAGGCCCACTTAGAGAAGCTAAGGAATGAGAGGAAGAGGGCAGAGATGAGAAGGGCATTCAAAGAAAACCTGGAGACCTCACCTTTCATAACACCCGGAAAGCCTTGGGAAGAGGCTCGTAGTTTTATTATGAATGAAGATTTCTACCAATGGCTGGAAGAATCTGTATACATGGATATTTATGGCAAACACCAAAAGCAAATTATAGACAAAGCAAAGGAAGAGTTTCAGGAGTTACTTTTGGAATATTCAGAATTGTTTTATGAGTTAGAGCTGGATGCTAAGCCCAGCAAGGAGAAGGTGGGTGTCATTCAGGATGTTCTGGGAGAGGAGCAGCGATTTAAAGCATTACAGAAGCTCCAGGCAGAGCGTGATGCCCTCATTCTGAAGCACATTCATTTTGTTTACCACCCAACCAAGGAAACGTGCCCTAGCTGCCCAGCTTGTGTGGATGCTAAGATTGAACACTTGATTAGTTCTCGGTTTATCCGACCATCTGACCGGAATCAGAAAAATTCACTCTCTGACCCCAACATTGATAGGATCAACTTGGTTATCCTGGGCAAAGATGGCCTTGCCAGAGAGTTAGCCAATGAGATTCGAGCTCTTTGTACAAATGACGACAAGTATGTGATCGATGGTAAAATGTATGAGCTTTCCCTAAGGCCAATAGAGGGGAATGTTAGGCTTCCTGTGAACTCTTTCCAGACACCAACCTTTCAGCCCCACGGCTGCCTCTGCCTTTATAATTCAAAGGAGTCACTCTCCTACGTAGTGGAAAGTATAGAGAAGAGCAGGGAGTCCACCCTGGGCAGGCGGGATAATCATTTAGTTCACCTTCCCTTGACATTGATTTTGGTTAACAAGAGAGGAGATACCAGCGGGGAGACCCTGCACAGCTTAATACAGCAAGGTCAGCAGATTGCCAGTAAACTTCAGTGTGTCTTTCTTGACCCTGCTTCTGCTGGCATTGGTTATGGACGCAACATTAATGAGAAGCAAATCAGCCAGGTCTTGAAGGGACTTCTGGACTCTAAGCGTAATTTAAATCTAGTCAGTTCTACTGCTAGTATCAAAGACTTAGCTGATATTGATCTGCGAATTGTTATGTGTCTGATGTGCGGGGATCCTTTTAGTGCAGATGACATTCTCTTTCCTGTTCTTCAGTCCCAAACCTGTAAATCTTCCCATTGTGGAAGCAACAACTCTGTTTTACTTGAACTTCCAATCGGACTACACAAGAAACGGATTGAACTGTCTATTCTTTCATACCATTCCTCATTTAGTATCAGAAAAAGCCGGTTGGTTCATGGGTACATTGTTTTTTATTCAGCCAAACGTAAGGCCTCCTTGGCTATGTTACGTGCCTTTCTTTGTGAAGTGCAGGATATTATCCCCATCCAGCTTGTAGCACTCACTGATGGCGCTATAGATGTCCTGGACAATGACTTAAGTCGGGAACAGCTGACGGAGGGGGAAGAGATTGCTCAAGAAATTGATGGAAGGTTCACAAGCATCCCCTGCAGCCAACCTCAGCATAAACTTGAGATCTTTCACCCATTTTTCAAAGATGTGGTGGAGAAAAAGAACATAATTGAAGCCACTCACATGTACGATAATGTTGCTGAGGCCTGCAGCACCACTGAGGAGGTGTTTAACTCCCCCCGGGCAGGGTCTCCGCTCTGCAACTCCAACCTGCAGGATTCGGAAGAGGATACCGAGCCGTCTTACAGCCTGTTTCGAGAAGACACATCGCTACCCTCTCTGTCCAAAGACCATTCCAAGCTCTCTATGGAACTGGAGGGTAATGACGGGCTGTCGTTCATCATGAGCAATTTTGAGACTAAACTGAACAACAAAGTACCTCCGCCAGTCAAACCAAAGCCTCCTGTCCATTTTGACATTACAAAGGGAGATCTGTCTTACCTAGACCAAGGCCACAGGGACGGGCAGAGGAAGTCTGTGTCTTCTAGCCCCTGGCTGCCTCAGGATGGGTTTGACCCTTCTGACTATGCCGAACCAATGGATGCTGTGGTCAAGCCAAGGAATGAGGAGGAAAACATATACTCTGTGCCCCACGACAGCACCCAGGGCAAGATCATCACCATTCGGAATATCAACAAAACCCAGTCCAACGGCAGTGGCAATGGTTCCGACAGTGAAATGGACACCAGTTCCCTAGAGCGAGGCCGCAAGGTGTCCATCGTGAGCAAGCCAGTTCTGTACAGGACGAGATGCACCCGGCTAGGGCGGTTTGCTAGTTACCGAACCAGCTTCAGTGTGGGAAGTGACGATGAGCTGGGGCCAATACGGAAGAAGGAGGAGGATCAGGCATCCCAGGGTTACAAAGGGGACAATGCTGTCATTCCTTATGAAACAGATGAAGACCCGAGGAGGAGGAATATTCTTCGAAGTCTAAGGAGAAACACTAAGGTAAGACACCAATTTAGGATGAATCATAGGAATGGTTTATACCAGTGATGAGTTGATTGATGATGATGACTTTTCAGGAACAACTTATTCTGGTTAAAAAAAAAAAAAAAGAAAAACTGTGTGTGAGAGAGAGAGAGTTTATTCTTATACCCAGCATTAAAAAACTAGCAGTTCTCACATAGTTACAATCTTGGGTAGACAGGTTGAGCTGTCTTTCTCGAAACCATGATTAACCATTCAAATGAGCAGGTAGCACAGAACTTGTCACCATTCTGACAAGTAGCCAAGGCAGTGACAGTTTGCTTGCTCTTTCTTCACTTAAATACCAGAATGCAGACTTGCTTGTCCCAGTGTCTTGTTGCTAAATGTACGTGTCATCCATATATCTCTTTACTGCTCCTACTTCCTTTGCTGATCCTCAAAGGTGGCTATATTTTAGATGAGTAAGAAATTGGATGATTATTTGCCCATACAAATCAGTGAAAGGTTTTCAGCTACATAGACAAGAAAGAATCTTCACGGTGAGACTTCTAAACCTGTCTCATATTTATAAAATTGGAGTGTCATCTAGTTCTGTTATATCCTTCTAGCAGTGCGAACCTCACATTTTCTTTAGGGATCACAAGTAGGGCAGGGAGGCAAAGGGAAGGGAAGATGTGAATAGTGTGCATTCTGCATGTCAGATTTGCTTTGCCAGACAGAGAGGCAGCAACCCCAAATGCAGAGGCAGGGGATTCTCTTCCTTGCAATTGGAGTTTGTAGTTTGCAGGGCAGAGATCTATAGGTGGCACCTTGTCTTCTTGGGCTTGGGCTTTGAGATAGAAAAATTATTTCCCAATTTACCCTTCCCTGCATTTAGAGTAAGGGGAAATACTGTGTTTTTTCAAAGAAGGATGTCTTGGTAAAAGACTACAACAGAAATACAATAACCCTTGACCAATAATACACAGAATGGTTTCCCCACATTGGAAGTGTTTTGTTCTCCCTCTCACAAACACAGCAGAGAACAAAGTCACTTTTTTGAAGATACCACAGGGACCTTTGGAAAGAAAAGTTGCCAGAAACTTATGCTATTTCAAGATCTAATAGATCGGAAGGATCTAGAGCTCTGGTGGTCTTGGGACCCCACGGTTCTCCTGTGACATACAACACGGAGGCCAGTTCGGTGTCTCCCAGGGAATTGTCTCCACCTGTGTTCCCTGTAGCATGGCGCACTCTTCAGTCACCATTGGCCAGGAGCTCCCAGAGGTTCTTTCCTGTGCAGTGTCCAGAAGGGAAGGGTAGTATCGTATGTGTTCTGGCCCCATCTGATGATTATTAGTATCAGTGTGTTCATCTTCTGTTTGATTTTCCTGTGATCATTTTTCCACTGGAGTTCTTCATCTGCCCTCAGTATTTTGTTCTCCCGAGGTTGGTGGGAGCTGTCCTTACTTACGAAGCAAAAAACAGCCTCCCAGTATGTTCCTAAAGCTCCTCTGTTTAGTGATGCTAGACTCCAAACATTGTGTACATTTCGGCTTTCTACTCTTCCTCCTCCACTCCTGGTGGGTGAACACTTGCCAGAACAGCTTATCTGAATGCTGCCAGTCTTCTAATTTGTGGAGGTATTTGCACACCTGGGAATTAGAGAAGTGTCATAATAATGCACTGAATTACTGTAAAACTTCTTTTCCCTGACTACTGGTGACATTTTTAATACTTGGTGCAAATGATGCATTTAAAACATGTTCCCAAATGAGCCGTGCGTTCACCAGCTCATCGTGGTGCAGGCTTGGCGAGCACAGTGGCTCTCAGAAGCTGGAGGTAGTCACGCTCCTGCCAGTGCCCGGCTGCTTCCCCGTGGCCGGGGCCACTGCCGGGTCAGCAGCAGGGTGTCCAGCCTGTCTAGTTATGTGGACCACACCTCTCGAAGTCAAAAACGATTCCTCTGGCCCAAGAGCAGTTGAGAAGTCACGTGCCAGCAGTCAGTTTAGGAGTATCCTTTGGCAGGAGTGAGTAGAAGGTGAAATGGTCTTTTTCCTGCCTTGGAGAATGGTGCTTTGGAATGAGTGGGGCTGCTTTGTCATCCCGGCCCAGGGGAGGAAAGTCCTTGCCACCAGAGCAAACCTCCCATTAACACTGCTGCCCTTAACACACTGACACTTGCTTTACTGGAAAAGCAGGGAGGATCAGGGCAGAGAATGCCAAGCCAGCCCCTCTGTGGGGGATTTGACCTTTGATTTTATTGGCATGACAAAGCAATACAACATTCATCTGAAATAAGGGGAAAAGCCCTGCACTCCGATTTCAATTGGTCATGAAAAATAGCTCCTCCTGCATGTCAAATACCTCACAGGAAGTGGCCCATACCCTGTTTTGGCTGCACCTTAGCACCTAGCTAGGACAGCAAGACCTGCACTGCTACTGGGGCTTCTGCCTGGAGAAGGCTGCGAGAAAGCTGCGTGTGAGCTGAGAGCCTGTGCTGGGGAAGGAATTCCGGTCATGGGGAGTAGCGATCAGTAGCTGCAGAGCCCAACTTCCCTACTTCCTTACTTGAACTTTGGGCACCTGAGTCGCCTCTCCATGTCTTTCTGTCCAAGAGGGAGCACCTTCTTCCTCTGGGGTTGTGGGGAATGATTACTGAGCACGGTGCAGGTGGTGCAGGCTGTTGTCATGTAGCTAGACCTGGGAGAGGCGACTGTCTCACGGGGTCAGGGAAGATCTAGAGGTGAGATGGGCATGCGGTGAACTCAGAGAAAGAGAAACCAGGTCTAGTGTAGCACTGTGCCTGCCTTTTGTGTAATTTTAACTCTTGTGTTACTTATCTGCTTTCTCAGTGCTTACCCTGGCAACCACTCTAACAAAAAAAAAAGCTATGGCCTGGGTACCAGTGTGATGAGGAGAAAAGAAAAATCACTCAGTGCCTTTGGCTAATTTGCTAGATTAGTACTTCACTGTAAAACTGGAGTCCAAGTGAGGGACGCGCTTTCATCTCTGCTAATGAAAGTGCAGACTGTAAAGCTGACTCTCCTTCTGGGTCCTTTTCCCAGCGGAACCATTCAGCAACCCACCCTCAGTGGGAGCCTTCCGCACTCAGCTGAATGAAATTGAAACTCTGTGATTGCACTTCAGCGAGGCCATGAATAGAGCTTTGTCTGCTTCGGTGGTGCCGCACATGGTCTCTGTCTCCCAGTGCCATGTGCTTGCAAAGACGAGATGGGATCGGTGGCTCTTATTTTAAAGCCAAAAAAGAAGCAGGGGAGCCCTGCTCCACAAATGTGCCTTTGGGGCTTGCTCAGATTGCTGAATTTGGTGTGTTTGACCATGATATAAAAGAAGACATTATTGGCTATTTACCCTTCCATCTGATATGTTCTTATTTTTGTGTGTGTGTGAGGGTGTAGATATATAGATATATAAAGTAAAAACCAAGTGATAAAGAAAATCTTTCACTTCAGTGTAGCTGCCACATGACAAGACAACCTATTGAAAAGCAAACCAATTCAATCACGCATTGTTTGGCCTGTAAGGCACCAAGTAACCAGTTTGACAGTTTGTGTGTCGGTACCCCCACCCCTGTGAATTGGCTTATTTCATTGGATTCCGTGAATTGGCTGGTTGTTGTGGCTTTGTGTGGACACAGCTCTCATTTTGTGAGGCCTAGAACAGAGTTAAAGTTTCTAGTGTGAATAAAAACCAGCTGGGGAATTGGACTGCTTGCTCCTTTGGGAGGGATGTTGATTTTTGACAGACAAGCTAAACGTTGTGAGATACGAGCTCTTTGTAATCTACCAGGAAAGACTAAATGTGTCCTTCAGGAAAGGCTAGTACTATTCAGTGAGCTTTAAAACCAAATAAATGCCTTGGTTTTAAAAGTGCACTGACTTGCCAGGTGTGGTGGCACATGTCTATAATCCCAGCTACTTGGGAGGCTGAGGCAGGAAGATTGCAAGTTTGAGGCCAACCTGGGCAATTTAGCAAGACTGTCCCTCAAAATAGGAAAAAAAATAAAAGCTGGGTGTGTAGCTCAATGTCAAGTACTTGTCTAGCATATATGAGGCCTTGGGTTTAATCCTGTATAAAATAAATAAATAAAAAACCACCAACTTGACCTTGGCTTTCTGATTCCTGAAATAGGAAGTCCTTTGGCTGCAGCACATGAGCTCATTCATTCTTTTAGGAAGAAAATCCTGAATTCCACGCATGAGGGACGAGCAAGCACATGTTCATGCCTGGCATACATGTGGCCTTTGAGTTTGTCCAGTGTGTAGGATGCATATAGTGCATGGTTTTCTCATTACCAGAGGGGAGATACAGGTACTGAGGAACTCCTTAGCAAGGAGGCTTAGCCCAACTAGGCACCTAGGAGAGCTGCCCAAGGAAATGATATTTAAAGCTGAGACTTGTGAGGGGGCAGGCAGCAAATTCAGGAAGATGGAGGCTTCGTGGAGCTTTCCAGGAAAAAGTCTGGACCTCAGAGCTGAATACAACAGGACCTGTTGAAATTGTTGCAAGGAACCTGGCCTGGCTCTGCAGAGACGTGAGGGAGAACCAGGCAAGATGATGAAAGGTGCACTCACTTGCTGGTGTTTACCAAACACCTTCTGCGTGCCAGGTTTTCTACCAGGCACTTGCATATCAGCTTTTCCCTTATTCCTCCTTCCAGTCTCAGTGAGGTGATATTTTCATCCTTGTTTTTATTTTTTTAAAGATGAGGTGACTAAGGCTTACACACCTTGCCCAAGTTAATGTAACATGAGGTGAAGGAGCTGAGAATATGAATGCAGTTTTGGGGGTTTTTTGGGGTTTTTTGGTGCTGGGGATCAAACTCAGGGCCTTGTGTTTGCAAGACGAGCACTCTAACTACTGAGCTAAATCCCCAGGCCATCAATGCAGTTTTTTGACATCCACCCACAGTGGGTTTTTAGTCCCGTCTTCTGCAAGAAGGCTGCTACTATTTGGTGGTCAGGCACACATGAGACCACTCAACCAGTCTGTCCATCCAGACCCTTCCCAACACTGTTCACCAAGTTTGGCATGGTGCTGTCTGCTCCCAGCAGCAGTCTAGCTCAGTGAAGACAAAAAAGTCAGGGAGACCCTGAAATAGCCACTGGAACTTTGAGAAATTATTTCAAACTGGTGTCACTCAATTCTTAGTCTATTTTAAGCCCAAAGAACTTCGGTAGTGTGTTTTTGGTGATTAAAAATAGACTATCTTTTAACGATCTTTTTCAGCTTATGGCACACCTGTTCTTTAAAAAAAGTTACAATAGGCAGCCCAGATCTGTTTTTCAAAGAGTAGTGCTGCTTGCCTGAGCCAGCTTGTTCCTCTCCACCACCTGGGGACGCCAGGAATCAGCCCTGCTTCTGAAGGGAAGGCTTCCTGCTGAATCTCATGAGCACTGGGAGGAGGCCGGCAGGTGAAGAGAGGCCCAGAGTCAGTGCTGGCATTTCCCGCAGAGGTCTGGGGAAGCCTCCTCTTTTCTGAGCTCCCAGTGTGCTGCCATGAATCCACTCTGAACGAGCAACAGGGAAGAACCAGATTTGGTGGAGCAAAGAGCTGTGGTCTCTGTGTCTCTTGGAGCCTCAGAGGGTGGTATGCCTTCCTTTCTTTTCCCATCATTCAGGAGGGTTCAGTGGCAGGAAGGCCAAGACTTAGTTCTTCCTGTTCATCCCAAAACAAAGATACTTCAAGCTGGTGAGTGACTGGGTCATGCTACTAACTGCCAGCTTGAAGGAGACCAAATCTGAGCACTGGTGCTTACATAATAGATTTTGGCAATAAGAATTAGTCCACCTTCAGGTTTTCTCTTAACCTTGGCCTTGGATTTATTCTGAGCCAGAAGGGGGAGCACCAGTTAATCAAGAATACATTTGGGGCATAAGTGAGTAACTTAATTGAAACGGTCCTTTTGAAGTTTTGTTGACAACAGGGCAGAACACTTGCTGGTCAGAAAGGTGCAGCATTGGTGTTACCAAGTATATCCAGACATTTAAAAGGCTATCCTAGGGGTTTGGGAATTTAGCTCAGTGATTAGAGCACTTGCCCAGCAAGCACAAGGCTCTGAGTTCGATCCCTGGCACACACACACAAAAAGCTATCCTAGTTGGTGTACATCTCTAG